>JASPKP010008359.1:0-11664 GCA_030674155.1 Stramonita haemastoma | reverse complement strand
TGTTGCGACATCACACACACGAAATAAACGCACATACACGTATGCTCTGTATGCCATACACATACACCAAAAAATATGGCATATATATAGATATCATATGTGTGTGCGAGCTTTGTGTGTGGCGTTATGTAATGATGTTCGCAGAATATCTTGTACATCTTTTAAAAAACCGCTCCGCCTTTTGGAAAAGAGCAGTCTATTGTGTGCCGGTAGGAATGGATGACAACAAAATTTTAAAACCAGCATGCGCACAGGTGTCGGTTTAAACACCATCGCTGAGGACAAATCGGGGAGGTGGAGCCCCCAGGGCAGTTCAGGGCTGTAGGCCTATATGGCAACGTTTCTGGTGGCTCCTGCGACGGCCTGGAACCATTTGATTTGGCGACTTGCCTTTCCAATGGACTATTCCAGCGACGAGGGAGAAAGGGGGAGGGGGGGGGGTCTGCTGCTTGGGTAACTGCTTGTCCTCCATACTCCATATATACAACGGAAAAATTTGATACCATAGTCATTTTTGTTGCTTGTCTGAATCAAAACTGTTAATTAAGTTAACTGCACAAAAAAGCTATAGGTATCAACACAACCAAAACACCACACACAAAAACACACACACACACCACACACACACACACACACACACACCACACACAACACACACACACACACACACACACAACACACACACACACACACAACAACACACACACACACACACGCATTAAACATTTTTGGCCCATTTTTACAACAGTCAACAATTTTTACAACAAAGAATGAAGCAAAACACATAATTATCATAATCTGTTTAAAAATAGTGTGTAATTTTCATCTTTGAATAACAATAACACAAATAAGCCCAAATGTAAGGCAAAAGTGTACTCATAACCCATGTGGTCATTAGGGGGCCAGGTGTCAGGGTCCTCATCTTCTCCAGGGGCCAGCATAATAAGGGCAGCACCCACACCTCTTCTCCCCTCGCTGCTTTACCAGTCCACAGCTGGGGGACTGTACTGAAGCCCTGGCTCACCAACCGTCACCCATCAACCAGGCAACCAATCTCATAACCTCGCTGTTTAACCTTGGCTTGGGCAAAGAGAGTATTCACACTACTGAGCTAACGCATTCCCATGCCAAAGCTCATACAATCAGAGTAATAACCAATAAACTCTCATGATTAACCTGTTGCCATGGCACAGTCAACTAGCGCCTTGGGTTAAGTCGTGGGTTTTGAATCCCATAAGAGCCATAGGGAATTTTCTGACTCCGGCCGGCTCCTAACCAGATTGAGTGTGCTGTGGGCTCAGTGGGAAGACTGGAACCACATAGTCAAGCTTCATCCAATTTACAGATGCAGTTTGAGAGTGTTGCTCAAATTACCTGACTAACACTGCAGGTGTCTGTATCTCTCGGGCCCGGTAGACCCCGGGATATATTATGATAATGATAGTAAGCATATAGTAAATCCTGTCAAGTAGCCTCAAAGCATAATGCACCTTCGTAGCATCATCATTACGTCATCCTCATTATCATTGATTGTCATGTCAAAATAAAACAGCCTCTGATTCGGTGGTTCCATTTACTCTGGTCTCATGGTAACCTCAGATTTGGTTTCCCCATACACTTCTGTGCCTGTGGTGAGTTTGTGTCAAAGGCTTTGGGGTTGAAGGTTCACTGGGGACGGTATCCGGAGGGATGTTGTAGTCGCCACCTCGGGTAGGCAACTCAGTCTGGCTCCGCAACTGAGCTAATACTGTCGATAGCAGGAGGCTTATTAGGTTGTTTCCTGCCTATTTGTTAGCTCAGAACAGGTACCACTGAACACCACCAAAGTGCTCCAGCAGAAGTGCAGGGCACCCCTAGCTGGTGGCCTCATGGCGGCATGATATTGATGGGCTCCCTGTTAACTTCCGACCCTGAGGATGTGACATAATGAATCTAGGTATGGCTGTGGCGGGGAGAATTGAAATGAGCGGCGTGGGAACAGCAGGACAGGAAGGTCAGGAAAGATGAAGCAGCAACCTCCCCCCAAATAAAAACAACAACAACAAAAACCATCATGATTAATACTTTATGTTGATATACAAAGCTGTTCAAAAGGTACTGACTTTTTGTATTCTGAATTGCTGGATATTTATTCAGACTTACAATTTACAAATTCTGGATAGCGTTATGAATATGAATGCTTAAGTAAAAAAGATGGCGTGAAAGATTTTCCTTGATCCAAGTTTAATGAATTTAGCAAAAAAAAGGAGATGTGTTATATAATTATACAATGTACATGAAAAACTTGTATATCTCCTTGTTATAAAGAAGCCATCCCAACATGCTAAAACACGCAAACACAGATGAAGCCAACGGCATAAAGATGACATAACAGGAAACAAAATGACTGAATAAAAAATACAAACGATAATTTAAAAAATCATTAACAAACAGAAAAAGAGAATGGTTGGTTAAGAAATATAGGCCTACAAGCCACAATCACAATATCAAGAAAATATTTGTTAAAAAATCACTTGATAAAAGCTGAAGAAAATACAAACAGGCGTTACAATAACAAGAAAATAATAAGTTTAACAGTGATTGACTGGTGAAGAAAAATACAAACAACAAATCACAATAACAATAAACGACCAATCAGTCCGAGTAATATCTAAAGTCAAGGAGTCATCAATGACTCACGTGTGCACAGGATCAGAGCATATCGCACACAAAAAAAGGCATGCGCATGCACACGCATGCACGCTGTCTAGGGGTTGATTTTTTTCGGACGAAAAGCACCAGCTACAAAGCGAACTCCCCCATCCACCACTAAGATCTCTCCTGTGATGAACCCGCTTTGGTCGGAAGCCAGGAATGCGACTGCGCGGGCAATCTCTTCCGCTCTCCCTATTCTTCCTATGGGCGTCTTGGCACCTGATGCTTCGCAGGCCTGGTTAAAATTAAAAAATAAAAAGAATGTGTGACCGACAGAGATAACTGCAAACCAAGCTGTGTAAGGCCCACGTTAGTTAGTAGGCACCCATCAGTCTCGGAAGACTATGGAGTTGCGCTCTAGTCTTCAGAGCGCAAAGCCTGGGTAAGTAAGTATGGAGGGCAAACTGTTATCCATGCAGCAGACCCCCCTCCTCCCTCTCCACGCCACTGGAATGATCCATTGGAAAGGCATTGACCAATACCAATGGTTCCAGTGCCCTCGCAGGAGCCACCAGAATGTTGCCATATACAGCCCCGAGCTGCCCTGGGACTCCCAACTCCCCGAATTTTCCTCAGGGATGGTGTCTAAACACGACACCTGTGTACATGCTGTTTTTTTTTGTTTTTTAAAAAATAATTTTGTCATCCGCTCCTACCGGCACACGATGGCCTGCTCTTTTGAAAGGCGGAACGGGGTTTTAACGTGTGCGTAAGATGTTCTGCGTGCGTTCGCACACGGGGCCTTGGTTTATAGTCTCATCCGAATGACTTTGACATTCAGTTCGATTTTTGCATCAAACTGGGAAGACAGGGCGAGGCTGAGGTACGAACCCAGAACCTCCAGGTTTACTTGTTGGGAAGCCAACGTCTTAACCATCCTGCCACCTTCCTTTCTAAGCACCAGGAGAGGAGCTGGAATAGACATGCCATTATTTTTCCCAGATACATCTGACAGTGTAAAAAGCAAACGAAAGAATAAGGTTTCCTGTTTACAGGGATTGAAAAGAGTAGTAGCTCGGGCATCGTATGTTTTGTCCTTAATTAATGGTTATCATCGTAAAGCAGACAGGTACAACGGAGATAAGAACTCAGTGCTAGGTATGGGAACTTACTGAAGAAGGGGGAGGGGGTCTGTCTGTCTGTCTGTGTCTGTCTGTCTGTCTGTCTGTCTGTCTGTCTGTCTGTCTCTCTCTCTCTCTCTCTCTCTCTCTCTCTCTCTCTCTCTCTCTCTCTCTCTCTCTCTCTCTCTCTCTCTCTCTCTCTCTCTCTCTCTCTCTCTCTCTCTCTCTCTCTCAACAGTACCATGTTGAATCTTTATGGGTAGAAGTCAAGTTAAAACATACAAAACCATTACTCATCGGCTTTATTTACAGAAATCCTTCCGAAAGAATAAACTGGTATACTAATTTAATACAATGATGGACGCTGCCACACTTTATAACAATGAAATAATATTATTAGGTGACTTTAAAATTGATTTACTAAAACCTCAGACACAATGGGTTCAGCTTTTCAAAACTTTTAATTTAAATCAGCTTATTGACTGTCCAACTCGTATTACAGACACCACTAGCACTTTCATTGACCACGTTTACGTTTCTTCCGAACAGAACATAGCTGAAGTTTGTTCACCTGTTTCTTCGTGCAGTGATCATTTCCCTATTTGTGTAACTTGGTCGAGAAAAGGGATAAAAATTCCCAGGACAGGACACAAAACAATAAAATACAGATGCTTTAAACAGTTCAAAGAAGATGTTTTTCTTAATGATGTGGCAAACTCCACTTTGTCACATGTTTATCAGTATACTGATCCAGGTGAAGCCATAGACTTCTGGATACGCACCTTTTCTAAAATATATAATAAACATGCTCCAATAAAAACAAAACGAGTGAAATTCAAGCCAAAACCTCCATGAATATAAGCAGAAATAGAGAACGAAATAAAAGTAAGAGACTGTTTTAAAATCTAAACATGATAAAGAGTTTAAAAACCAAAGAAACAAGGTGACAAACATGAAGCGTGTAGCAAAACAAAAGTACTTTCAAGATCTTGTATCCGACAGAAAAAACTGCAGACACATTTGGAAAGCCATTAATCTACTAACAAATAAAACTACCAAAAAGCACAAACTACAGTTAAAGATATTTCATCCTTGAGTCTGAATAAACATTTTGTTGGGATAGCCAACAACCTAATAAAGTGTGAAGACTGGAAAAGTAATGATTTGAAACATTTAAGAGCATATTGTGAGTCTAAAAATATACACTCTAAATTAGACATTCCATTTATTTCCTTACCTGAAGTGCTGACATCCCTCTTACAATTAAAGCAGTCAACCACAAAAGATGTTGATGGACTAGATGGTAAAATAATTAAAATTGCTGCGCCTGTAATAGCAGACACCCTTACCTATATTTATAATCTTTGTATTGACAAAGCTTATTTTCCTTCTCATTTTAAAAAGGCTAAAGTAATTCCTCTCTTTAAATCTGGCGCATCAGATGACCCATCGAACTACAGGCCGATATCAATTTTGTCTATCTTATCAAAGCCTTTAGAAAAGCATGTTAAAAAATCTTTACTTTTACATTTAGAAAAATATGACCTAATCAATCCAAGTCAATCAGGTTTCAGAAAAAAACATTCATGTCACACGGCTCTGATAAATATGGTAGACAAATGGCTCCTGAATATTAATAACAATATGTTTACCGGAGTTGTCTTCGCCGATTTTGCAAAGGCTTTCGATGTGATAAACCACACCACTTCTGTTAAAGAAACTACACCTATATAGAATATCAAAGAATACCTTTCAATTTTTTGAATCATTTTTATCAAATAGACAACAGTCAGTCTTTGTTGGAAAGTCTCAGTCTGATTTTCTCACAATGACCAATGGCGTTCCCCAAGGTTCAGTTCTTGGTCCTATACTTTTCTCTATATATATTAATGATTTACCATTGTACATGAATGCTTGCTGTGAATTATTTGCAGATGACAATTCAATTTATGCTGAAAATCATTCCTTACAAATTTTGTCATCTAATCTCCAAGATAATATACATCAGCTTACCAGATGGGCAGAACTAAATCACATGTCCCTTAATCCAATAAAGACTAAATGTATGTGTATAACAACCAGACAAAAGCGACAGAATCAGATATCTTCTATGTCCCCTATAAATGTTTCAGGTGAAAAAATTGAAGAAGTAAATTTCCACAAGGTGCTAGGAATCATTATTGATCATAATCTTTCATGGCAAGACCACATCGCCAATTTAAGTAAAGTTGTATCTCAAAAGGTGTTTCAGTTATCCAAAATAAAACATTTCCTTAATCTTAGCACTAGAAAACAGTTTTTCCATGCACACATAAGTTCTGTTATAGAATATGCATCAACCTTGTGGGATTCTGCAAGTGCAAATACATTAAAACCTCTGATTAGATTATACAAGCGTGCCATTAAACTTATTCTATTGAAATCAAGCTCATTAACTTCCGTGGACTATAAATCAGTTGGTATTTTGCCATTTAAATTGCAGTTGGAATACAACAAAGCTTTAATGATGCACAGAATAGTGTATGGAAATGCACCGCCCACTCTGGCAAAACATTTTCAAATAAATACATATCGTCATTCACATAAACTTACTGTGCCAAAACCAAAAATAGATCTGTTTAAAAGTAGTCTTGTATATAGCGGTGGCACTTACTGGAATAACCTGCCAGCATCCTTAAAAAGTGTAACTTCTATGCTAAACTTTAAAAAATCATTGAAACATTTTCTTATGAATGAAAGGCTGACAGAGACTGGCTGTTGATCTTGTCTTATTAGAAAAAAAAAAGCATATTGTTCTCTTGTTAATCGGACAAAATGTCAGTCATGGTTTGCCATGACTTCATTTAATCATGTTTTACATATGTCTTTTTATCAGCTGTCTGTCATTCTCTGTCTGTCTCTCTGTCTCTCTGTCTGTCTGTCTGTCTGTCTGTCTGTCTGTCTGTCTGTCTGTCTGTCTGCCTGCCTGTGAAACTGAGTGTCTTTAGTCTGTCCGTCTGTCTGTATTCTATCTCTCATCTACCTGTCTATCCCTTCTCTGTCAGTCTCTACTCTGCTCTGCTCTGCTCTGCTCTGCTCTGTTCTACTCTACTCTACTCTACTCTACTCTACTCTACTCTACTCTACTCTACTCTACTCTACTCTACTCTACTCTACTCTACTCTACTCTACTCTACTCTCTAGTCAATCATATTTCTTATTTTCTAATCTGATTTTGTGATTTTGTTCTCTCATTTTGTAAAAGATAAAGCATAAGCGTAGAAAATGTTTCTTGTATTTGGATGATGTTATAGATTTTTTTTCTTTTTCTTCACTCATACAATGTATATGTGCAATTTGTTTGTTATTGCTATGCCTTTCTTTTCTTTTTTTCCTTTTTCCCCAGAAGGGTGGTTGTAAAAAGGCACGTTTTCTTATGCCATTACCCTCTTTAAATACTCATTCATTCATTCGTTCATTTATTCTCTCTCTCTCTCTCTCTCTCTCTCTCTCTCTCTCTCTCTCTCTCTCTCTCTCCTCTCTCTCTCTCTCCTCTCTCTCTCTCTCTCTCTCTCTCTCTCTCTCTCTCTCAAATCAAAGTGCTTGTTGGTTGAGTGGGGCATATTTTGTATAAATATAGTCTCTATTTGTAACTTTGCATTGTCTGTTCTTAAAAGTGTGCAAATTCAGAATAAGATTGTCATAGTGAATTATTTTTCCCCGTTTTGACTAATAGTATACAATATGGCAAAATTGCCCAACACCAATGGTTGGCTAACAACATATGGGTTCAAAGTAGGATGTTTAAATATTTGTCATCTAATAAATAAAGTTTCAGATTTGCCCTCCATTTTGTCAAATGTAAATAGTCCTTTTCATGTTTTTGGCTTTTCTGAATCTAGGTTATCACATATTGTGGCAGATGATATAGTATCAGTCCCTTGCTATAATTCTATCAGACGAGATGCCAAAACAAAATCTGAAACAGGATTAATAGTTTATATACATCAGTCTGTAAATTACAAGCAGATAACTTTATTCGATAATTATGGCATAGAATGTATATGGTTAGAAATACGCCTGAAAGGAGCCAAACCAATACTAGTCGGATTTTTGTATCGTAACCCAAACGAACGCATTAGTTGGTTTGAAAATTTTGAACACATGATGGATGATGTTTGCAACTATTCAACAGAGATAATTTTACTTGGTGATTTTAATATTGATTTGCTTAAGCCTAATGATAAATGGAAAAAAATCTTTGAGGTCTATAATCTGTCACAATTAGTAAATACTCCCACAAGAAAAACTCTACGTTCGGAAACATTGATTGACCACATTTACACAACTAATCCATCTAACATTGTTGAACTGTCTGTACCTGTCTTTGGTCTTAGTGATCATTATCCTGTTTGTGTAACATGGTCTAAAAAAGGTGCTAAAATCCCCAGATGCCAACATAAATGCATTTCTTTTCGTAGTTATAGAACATTTAATGCAGAAGATTTTTTGTCCACCTTATGCAAAGCCAACTTCTCTGATGTTTATCAGTTTACTGACCCTGATAAAGCCCTTGCAGTTTGGTATAGTATCTTTTCATCAATCGTTAATAGCCATGCCCCTATTAGAACCAAACGAGTTAAAGCTAGAGATAAACCACCATGGTTAACGGACGAAATTACTAAAGCCATAGCCCTTCGGGATAAACTACTAAAGTCAACTGGAAAAGATGAAAAATTTAAGGAGCAGCGTAATAAAGTGACATTCATGAAGCGAATTGCTAAAAAGAAATATTTCAGTGAGTTAATTGCATCTAAGAGAGACCCAAAGTCTATCTGGAAGGCAATTAATCAGTTATCTGGTAAACCGTCCTCATCGTGTACTTTATCAGGTACAGGTTTATCTGCAGAATTTATAAATAAACACTTCTGTACTATTGCTGAAAAAATTGTTAATGTTGACAACTCCGAATACAATGATCTACTTCTTTTACAGGAATTTTGTAACTCCAAGTCAATAAAATCTAAACTAAATTTCAAATATATTAGTGTGCACGAGGTGCATAAGGAGTTATGTTCGTTAAAGGAAACAAACTCCCGTGGCTTAGATGATTTAGATAGCAAAATTTTGAAAGCTTCAGCGCAAGTTATCTCTGAACATCTGACATATATTTATAATCTCTGTATTCAAAAAAGTTGCTATCCTCAAATGTTTAAAGATGACAAAGTTGTACCTGTTTTTAAATCTGGAGATCCTAATGACCCCTCCAACTATCGACCCATTTCGATTCTATCTATCTTATCTAAACCCTTAGAAAAGCATCTAAAACAACATCTTCTGTCATACTTTGGTGAACATAAATTATTGCATCCTAATCAAAGTGGCTTCAGAGAAAATCACTCATGTCATACTGCACTCAGCAATCTCATAGAGCAATGGCATTTAAATATTAACAATAATCTTTTAACTGGGGCAATTTTTGTAGACTTTGCCAAAGCATTTGACTGTATTGATCACAATCTCCTTGTAAAAAAGTTGGCTGTGTATGGTTTAAGTGCTGACGCACTTAAACTGATTTCCTCTTTTCTTGATAAAAGAAGACAAGCTGTTTACCAAGGTTCCATTATGTCATTCCTTTTGCCTGTGAAGTATGGTATTCCTCAAGGTTCTGTGTTAGGGCCTGTCCTCTTCTCAATATATATCAACGATCTTCCTCTCCATGTTTCTTCCTCTTGTGAGCTCTTTGCTGATGATACTACCATTCATACAGCTGGTCATGATTTAAACTCTATAAGTTCAATTTTGCAAAATGACTTAAACAATCTAGCAGCATGGACAGAGTATAATCATATGGCTCTGCATCCACAGAAATCAAAATGTATGGTGGTTGCAACAAGACAAAAGCGTCAAAACTTTCAAACTAACATAAACAACATAAAAATATACGATAAAGTACTAGAAGAGGTCAGTTCACATAAACTGCTTGGCCTCCACATTGATAATAACATGTCATGGTCAGATCATGTTTTTAGTATTTCAAAAAAAATATCTAAGAAGCTGTTCCAACTAAACAGAATAAAAAATTTCCTTGATCAGCATACTCGCAAATTATTCTTCTATTCTTACATAAAACCAGATATTGACTATGCATCTACATGTTGGGATTTAGCAAGTAAAAACTGCTTACGACGACTTGAGAGAGTATTTAAACGTTCTCTCAAATTAATTCTCCTTAGAACTACTTCCTTAGATACAAATTGTTACAAAGAGTTGAACATTCTCCCATTTAGTCTTCACTGTCTCTTTAACAAAGGCGTATTCATGTACAAAATTATGAATAAACTAGCTCCACATTACCTTTGTCACAGGTTCCCTATTAAAACTGTTCGTAATAAAAGTAGCGTTGTTACTCCTCGTCCAAGAACCGATCTTTTTATGTCATCTCTTGTTTTTTCTGGTAGCAAACTATGGAATGAAATCCCAGTCCTTATCAAAGAAAAAAGTAGCATATCATCTTTCAAAAAAGCGTACCACACACATCTGTTCAATTTCTTGTAATAGACATTCTGTGAGCATGCTTGTCAAACTTGTGTGTGTGTGTGTGTGTGTGTGTGTGTGTGTGTGTGTGTGTGTGTGTGTGTGTGTGTGTGTGTGTGTGTTGTGTGTGTGTGTGTGTGTGTGTTGTGTGTGTGTGTGTGTGTGTGTGTGTGTGTGTGTGTGTGTGTGTGTGTGTGTGTGTTGAGTGTGCACGTGCGCGCACGTTCGGGCTGGTTTGCTTCCTTTGATTTTTTCTTTTGTCATTGAACTTGTATATATTTGTTATTTTGATTATGTATTTATTTTCAGTGTTTAAATGGGCATGTGAGTGCATGCCTATGGACACTCCGGTGTGTGTGTGCGTGTGTGTGTGTGTGTGTGTGTGTGTGTGTGTGTGTGTGTGTGTGTGTGTGTGTGTAAGTATGCGTGTGTGTGTGTGTGTGTGTGTGTGTGTGTGTGTGTGTGTGTGTGTGTGTGCGCGCGCGCGCGCGCTTATTTTGACTTTTGAATTATTGCTGCTACGTGTCAGTTGTTGTTGTTGGTGGTGGTAGTGGTGTGTTTTTTTGTGTGTGTGTGTTTTTTTCTCATATTAATTAAGGAAGGATTAGATTTGTGATTTGAATGTCGAGTTGGATTGTTTTTTTTTTTTTTTTTTTTTTTTTATGGGCATTCATATCAATGTGTGTGTGTGTGTGTGTGTGTGTGTGTGTGTGTGGTGTGTGTGTGTGTGTGTGTGTGTGTGTGTGGTGTGTGTGTGTGGATGCAAAGTGTTTAAAATTGATTGTATATCTTGAGTGGTTATGTAAATAACTACGTGATTTGATTTTGTTATGATGTCCTTGATTTGTTTACTCACTTACTGAGTTAAATACGTTTGTTTGACTTGTTTATTTCTTTTCTTCTTATTTGGTTGCTTTGTGGGGTTTTTTTTCTGAGGGCCTGGTGTAAAGAAGCCTATGGCTTATCCAATTACCCTCATTAAAATATTCGAGTTTCGAGAGTTTCGAGTTTCGAGTTTCTCTCTCTCTCTCATGAATCTTGAAATTGATTTTTCTGTACCCTTTGTATTTAGTATTTGCTTGTTCGTTCGAAAGTATTTTCATTATCTATTTTCGTATTGTGTACATTTGCAACTTTTCATGTGTATTGTTGGGGTTTTCTTTGCTTGTTTATCTTTTGTTTTGGGTGTGTTGGGGGGGGGGAGTTGGGGGGAGTCTTTTCCGAGGGCTGGATGTAAAAAAGCAATCTTTGCTTATTCTATTACCCTCTTTGAATAAAGAAAGAAAGTTTTCAAAGTTTTCAAAGTTTTCTCTGTTGGGGGGACGGATAGCCTAGTGGTCAGAACATTGCGCTGGCAATTTGACGACCCGGGTTCGAGTCCGGTCGAGGAGAT
>JASPKP010008358.1:5000-11665 GCA_030674155.1 Stramonita haemastoma | reverse complement strand
GCCAGCGTGTGACCACACGCAACAAGGCGGTGCAGACAAAAACCCCGCAGCAAAATGAGCAGTCGGTGTGCTGGCAGCGGACATGACAGCGTGTTGATTAACAACCAGGTGAGAGAGCTACCTGTGGGTTGTGCACAGTGCATGGGCTGGGAGGGTTTTTGAGACCAGCAAGTGTCTTACATTTTCAGTTTGGCATCCCTTTAGTTCAAATTGCATAGTTTTTCACTTTGAAATCTGCCAAGATGGTTTGGAGGTCTAGGGGTGGTGCACCCTCCAAGAAAGCAGGCAATCTGGGGTTCAAATCCCATGTGAAGGCAGACTGTTCCCACAGTGGAGAGGTCTGCATTCTACAAGAACTCTGGCAACAAGAGAGTTGTCCTGTGCAAAGTTCTATTGAAAAACATTCTCTCATAGGCCAAAAGATTGTTGATGATACCCCTTGATTGGCACTTTGGGTTATACAATCGTAATCAGTCTGTGTCTATCTTATTTTTCACCAGTTTTATGAAAGTGGACATCTAAAATTATTTTAAATCACACATTACAAATTCTATCAAGGTCTGTATATTATGTGAAAGTTTAACCTGTAAAAATGACATGATATATCATTAGTTACATTGTCTCAGTTTTGGTTTTATCCATGCATAGTCAGAGTTCTCAGAAGAAATTGCATAATTAATCTCATGTCTGGAGTCAAGCAACTGTTAAGTGGAGGGTTTTTTTGGCTGGAGGGATACTGCTCTTGTGGAATGTTCTACAAGCAGTGACATCCCATTGGTGGTACAGTCTCTGTTCTCCTGTGTAGTAGATTTTCATTGTATTACTTTTTTTGCTATGAATGCATGAAATAGTCTTTGAAGTGTTTCCTTTTATTTGGCATCTAGATTTTGGTGTGTAGAAAAATAACGAGTTCTGCTGCTGTGTTGTTGTTTGTTTGTTTTGTTGTGTATAGAGAGATAACTCAAACCTTGAATTTCCTCAGAACATTGAAGAATCCATGAGAGAGGCAGACACTCTGCTGCATTTCCTGAAGCGAAGGAAAGAGGACCCCAAGGCGGAACTGGTGTGGGAAACCTTCAGTGCTGAAATAACGGACGACAACCCAGAGGAGGGCATAGTGGCGGTGAAGAAGCCCAAAGATGACAAGGACATCATCGAAGAACTGCGCTGCCTGACAGGGGAACTTCAGCTGCACATTAAGCAGCTTGTTCAGGAAACGGAGGTAAAGTCTTTGCATTGGTGGACTGTTCATGCATCCTTTTTTAAAGGTGGTTGTGTTTTTTATTGCTGCAGGTGTAGCTTTTATCAGGTTTTTATTTTTGGTGAGGTTTTGGGGGGGTTTGGGGTTTTTAAAAAATTTTTTTATAGCTTTTATCAGATTCTGGGTGATTGCATGGGTGGG
This sequence comes from Stramonita haemastoma, assembly GCA_030674155.1. NCBI lineage: Eukaryota > Metazoa > Mollusca > Gastropoda > Neogastropoda > Muricidae > Stramonita > Stramonita haemastoma. The sequence continues at coordinate 10,263 of JASPKP010008358.1, read as the reverse complement.
TAATTTCTGTTGTGTTGCATTCCACTGCGCACAAATCCAACATCACTCAGTCAAGAGTGCTATATTTAGCACACCCTTTCCTTTTACCTAGGCCAAGTGTGGTCAGTTCCTGCTATAAATAGTCACCAGCTGGCCCCATCTGGGCTTGGATGGGATGGAGAAATTAGTAACTGAGAGGAGCTGAAAGTGGGGAATACTGTCAGTTGTGATTCTTTAAATTAATCTCATTGGTATTTTTCGCTGTGTTGGAATCTGTAATCTCCAATTTTCATGCTCTGCTTACTTGTATTTTTTTTCTCGTAGTTAATGCCTTTCTTGTTCTCTGGAATATTTGTAAAATAAGCACATGTTTGTTTATATAGAATTTGTAAAAGAAGCACATGTAGAAGCTGCGATCTACAAGACACAAGGAATTTTAGCATAAAACGTAGTGGATTCATAGTCATAGACTTGCTATTACACCCACCCCCCAACTAAAAAACCACTCTACCATGTAGGCTAGTGGGTATCTTTATGTCTACAGTACTTAACGTTTCTCTTTTCAGAGGCTGAAGACCGACAAACAGCAGCTCTCCAACCAACTGGTCCAGCAAGGAGAGTCGTCGGTGAATGGTCTTCCTCTGGACAATCAGTTCAGCATGTCCAGCAGTTTCACCCTGCCCCCTCTGGAAATACCCCCACTGCAGCCAAAGATGAGCAGCGACAGCGAGGAGGAGGATTTCAGTGACAGGGTGTGATCAGCTGTGCTGAGAGATGGGGGTGGAATGATGACTATGTTGTATGGGAGCGTTGGATGTGTTGGATGTGTGGAGACTGTCACTGTCATGGTGGAAATGTAGTGGGAACTTAGGATTTCTCCTGCATAACAAGGGAGCTGGTTGTTTTAGTCGGTTACTGTGGTAAAAGAACACTTTTAAAACAGTTTGGAGGAAAAACAGCAGAAATTGCACATTGGGAGAGATATAAAAGAAAAAAGAAATGGTCAGCAGCAGGACAAATGTGGTTAATATGAGAAAGAGTATGTGCTCAAAATATGTTTGTGAGTGTGTGTGCATGTGTAAGTGTGAGTGTTCATTTTATGTACATGTGCATGTGCATGTGTGTGTGTGTGTGTGTTGTGTGTGTGTGTGTGTGTGTGTGTGTGTGTGTGTGGAGTATGTAGAAATATTTATAGGCTTGTATTGTGCATATTTGGATTTTCTCAAAGACCCCCAAAAATGTAAAGATCAAGGTTTGTGTGAGAAATTTGTGTAACTGGTTATCAAACCCAAAGAAGTCTTTTAAACTAGATAGATTTGCTTAGTTTTGAGTAATGTTTCTTTAATACTTTGTCACACATGGTGCTTCTTTGTTATTTTTTATACTCAATCAGCCTAACGTTTGCTTGGCAAAGTGAAAATTAAAAAAAAACAAAAAAACATTTTCAAATCACTTCACAAACACAGCCTAATTCATTGATGTCAGTATATGCAAGCATGATTCATTTTCAGTGTGATATCTCGTTCCTATGTGTAAAATATTATGCAAAGTTGTCAGTGAGGCACTGTTAACACTGTAAAATCAAGTAACAGTTTGAAGTGTTAAAGACTGAGGCCTCTGTACTAGGAAACAAGTTTGGAAAAAGGAAGATAAGCTGCTGTTTGTTGTTTTGTAGTAGGAACATCTTTTAAAAAAAAGTTTTAGAGTTGGGAGTCTCTGTTGCCCCCCCCCCTCCCCCTTTTTATGGGTTTTTAAAAATCGTTTTTATTACTTGCTTGTAAAAAAAATTTCTTAATGGAAAAGTGTATGTGTGTGCTCTGTTTACTGAGGAGTTGTGAGTGATTGACAGTAGGCAGAGTAAATTAAAACAAAAACAGCAGACTCACAATTGTGCATGTATCACCATAAGATTTGTAATTAATTTTTTTTTTCTCCATTTTTGTAAATCTCCCATCATGATCAGTACAAAAGGGATGTAGTCATTTGTCATTAGTGATGTGTCCATCACTGCCATACATTTCCTGTTATTTTTACACAGAGAGAGGAGAGAGAGAGAGAGAGAGAGAGAGAGAGAGAGAGAGAGAGAGAGAGAATGTGAAATGCACACATGCATTCCTTCTGAATTGTCTCATTTGTTACCAAGGTTGATCTCAACCCCAGCCATTTTTCATGAAGATTTTTTTAATCTCAAGTATTAAGATTGCTCTGCCTAAAACCTCGTAGTTCTATTGCTCTTCATCTAGAGCCTGGAAAAATTATATAAACTAACTTAAATTGAGATTGCATCCGACTTCCAGATCAGGTAGATCCTATTCAATCTCAGTCTGTTTGTAGGCAGTCTGACTGTAAGTAAGAGCTCATGGCTGGTGTTTCATGAATACTGACACCAAGCTGTCAAAAATGGGTGATTTGCAGTGTGAAGCAGACACCATTTCCATAGTCAGTGCATCATTTGATGAGCCCTAGGAGCAAGAGGGACATGATCTTGGTGTTGTCTGTAGTGATGTAGAAAGTGAAATTTGACTGACCAGAATTGCAATTCACAGACTGCAAACATTGTTCATGAAACAGGTGAAGATAGACCTGGCACGTGTGAGAAGTTTTTAAAATAAAACAATTTTTAAAAATAAAACAATTTTTTAAAAGAGCGAATCTGGTCAACCGTACGTATTCATGAGAGATAAAAATGACTGTGTCTCTTTTTTAGGGGGTATTGGTAAGAGGGAGGGATGTAACCCTCATGGCTACAACAAGAGTCTTGTCAAACTTGGAAAAATCTTATATTATTGGGACTGTTAGTAATGGATACTGATGGAAACATTTTGGGATAGGCAGGTATTTTTTTTTTGTATTTTGTATTTTGTACCACTTTATGTCACGCAGATTTCTCTGCGCGAAATTCGGGCTGCTCTCCCCGGGGAGAGCGCGTCGCCACATGTGCAGCGCCTACCCTTTTTTTTTTTTTTCTTTTTCCTGCATGCAAGTGTATTTGTTTCCCTATCAGAGTGGCTTCTTTCTACAGAATTTTGCCAGGGACAACCCCCTTGTTGCCGTGGGTTCTTTTACATGCGCTAAATAGTGATGTGTAACACACGGGACCTCGGTTTATCGTCTCATCCGAAAGACTAGCGCCCAGACCACCACTTAGGGTCTAATGGATGGGGAAAAAGTTTTGGGTCCAAACGGGGTACGAACCCCGCACACTCCGACCCAGACTTTTTGCTTTCTAGGCAAGGCGCGTGACCACATAGACCACCGATCCACTGTAGTGATGTAGAAAGGTGCAGACATTAGGAACTGTTCATACCATTCAATGCATCGAGTTGCCAATAATGCAAGACTTTGTGCTTGATAAGAGTGTTCATTGTTATAATTATTGTTGATGGCTTGCAAATGTGTGCTGTTATATGCTATCAGGTGAGTTTTTGGTATAGATGTGATGCTTGGTTGTGTGTGTTGTTGTGATTGACATCATGCGTGATTGATGATTTTTATTTAGGTACACTTTCATTTGTTAATAGACTATTCTTAATAAATAGTCTTTTAATGCATTTCTTCCTCTTTCTATTGAGTCTGAGTGGGAGTATGAACAAGTATGAGCACTTACATGGGTGAAAGTGAAATAATCTCTCAATCCTGAACCCCCAATTTTTTTTTGTCCTCTGGACATTCCAAATCCTGAAAAAAAATTTCAACCAATAAGATTGAGATCACTGTGTGTGTGTGTGTGTGTGTGTCTGTGTGTCTGTGTCTGTGTCTGTGTGTCTGTGTGTTTATGTATGTATGTGTGTGTGTATGTGTGTGTGTGTATGTGTGTGCGTGCATGCGCAAGCACAGACATGTGTGCAAGTTCATGCAAATGCATGTATGTATGTTTTCTTTATTTTTGATTTAGGGTGATTTTGTAAATGTTTATACAAACAAGCAAAAATACATTCATGCATACAAATATATACATACATAAATACATAAATATATACATACATGCATGCAAACATACAAATAAAGATGCATACATACATACATACATACATGCATACATGCATACATACATGCATACATACATGCAAAAGTCGGGGTTGGACGGGGCTGAGAACGGCTTTCTGGCTGCCATCTGAGCTCAAAACGGCACCTTTTTCGGGCGGGGGGTGGGTATGTGTGCGCGCACGCGCGCGCGCGCTGGTGTTTGTCAGTGCGTTTGCTTGTGTGCGTGCATGTTGCGGCGACCCTCCAGTTTGTCCTGGTGCATCATATTGCTGTATATTGTCATTATGTCTCTGCGAAATGCTTGTTTTTTGTCGCGTACACTTACCAGCTTTCCTACACACAAACTAGCTTTCTTAGCTCTTGGGGGCTCTCCTGTCGCCACAAACCCGACGCCACACCCATCCAAGATGGTGGGCGAGAGTGTAGGCATGCAGTACGATACTGTCTTGGTGCCGTGGCGTCTTTTACCATGCAAAAGTCGGGGTTGGACGGGGCTGAGAACGGCTTTCTGGCTGCAATCTGAGCTCAAAACGGCACCTCTTTCGGGCGGGGGGTGGGTATGCGTGCGCGCACGCACGCGCGCGCAAGTGTTTGTCAGTGCGTTTGCTTGTGTGTGCGCATGTGGCGGCGACCCTCCAGTTTGTCCTGGTGCATCATATTGCTGTATATTGTCATTATGTCTCTGCGCAATGCTTGTTTTTTGTCGCGTACACATACCAGCTTTCCTACACACAAACTAGCTTTCTTAGCTCTTGGGGGCTCTCCTGTCGCCACAAACCCGACGCTGCGCCCATCCAAGATGGTGGGCCAGAGTGTATGCATACAGTGCGATACTGTCTTGGTGCCGTGGGGTCTTTTACCATGCAAAAGTCGGGGATGGACGGGGCTGAAAACGGCTTTCTGGCTGCCATCTGAGCTCAAAACGGCACCTTTTTCGGGCGGGGGGTGGGTATGCGTGCGCGCACGCGCGCGCGCGCGCTGGTGTTTGTCAGTGCGTTTGCTTGTGTGCGCGCATGTGGCGGCGACCCTCCAGTTTGTCCTGGTGCATCATATTGCTGTATGTTGTCATTAGTTCTCTGCGCAATGCTTGTTTTTTGTCGCGTACACTTACCAGCTTTCCTACACACAAACTAGTTTTCTTAGCTCTTCGGGGCTCACCTGTCGCAAAAGGTGCCGTTTTCATCACAGATGGCAGCCCAAAAGCCGTTTTCAGCCCTGTCTATAACTCCTACGCGTGCACGCAAGAACGTACACACGTACACACACGTATAACACACACACACACACACACACACAC
>JASPKP010008358.1:0-2500 GCA_030674155.1 Stramonita haemastoma | reverse complement strand
CTGCATGCGTTTCTACATGTGTAAACCAGTGATTTACAATTGTCTGGGTTTATTTTTGCTCTAGTGTGTATGTGGTAGTGTTAAATTCTAATCCTTCAATTCTAGCTTGTTTTGCTTTTGCTGCACACTTTCCTGACATTATCATGTGCCTTTGTTTTTCCTGGGCCTAGTTTGTTTTTTTCAGGGGGATAATCACGCTTGTATTTATTTTTCAACCTTTTGCTCTCGCAATTTATCCAGTGGGTATTGCAGCCTGGTCACCACAAGGAAAGGTGACTATTTCCTGGCCTAACATCAGTTGTGACAGGACTATTCCAAATTTCAGGTTTAAAAAGATCACCTAAATGCATTCAGAAAAAAACAGAGCTAGAGACAACCTGGTTAAGGACTGCGTATAACAAGGTTCACGACAGGACTATGAATTAAGTGCATAAGGACAAATATTGTTTCCTTTGAATTCACAAGTTAAAAAAACAGGGCTAGGGACAAATCCCTCTGGAGTTTTGCAAACATTCAAAAAAATCATTTCAAAACCATTATCCAATCAGAAATTTGAGAAACCAGCCCTCAAATAACGCTAGCCCAGCTTATTTCAAGTACCATATAAGGGTTTTATACAGCTTTATAATCATACCATCAGAATAAAACGGGAGGAAACTCGTAAATTATAGGCCAAGCTATTAAATCTAACAAAGCTATCTGGGCACTTCAACAGATTGATGTAACAGAAAAAAGGAAAACTTGCTTACCAGTGATCATTTACAGGATTGCGAAAACTTTGGGAATTAAAAAAAAAATCTTGATATCAATAATCATCTTAAGAGTAGCTTTAACGTTTTTTGCAACAGCTCTGTAAGAAAATATATCTTGAAAGGAAATTAGTGAATAAACATTAGTCGATGGAAAATTTTGGAACATTACACAGGGACCAACGCTTCATAATAAAGGGAGGAGCTTTATTTCGCGACACCAACTCAATAGGAATGGAAGGATTTATACTTTATACCAACTAATTAAATAGGAAAAGAAAAGCTTTATACTTTAGACACCAACTCACTACAGGGGAAAGAACTGTAAACCTTGAAAAGAACTAGTTTCATTTGAAGCAGAATCTACAGGTGGAAAGTGACAAAGATAAAACAGTGCATGGACTTCATCCCACCCATATGTGCAAAAATATTACATTTTGACACCAACTAACTCAATATGAAAGGAACTACTCTATACATCAATTACAACTCAATATGAAGAGAAGAACTTTATACTTTGATATCAGCTAACTCAATATGAAGGGAAGAACTTTGTACTTTGATAACAGCTGACTCAACATGAAGGGAAGAACTTTATAATTTGATAATAGCTAACTCAATATGAAGGGAAGAACTTTGTACTTTGATAGCATTACATTGAATGTCAAGGGGAAACAACTTTCCACTTTGATACCAGCTAATTCAATGTGCGAAAAACACTATACTTCGGTAAAAACTAATTCAATACAAATACAACTTTTTAGATACCAACTCACTCCATATGACGGACAAGTGCTTCCGACCTTGATACCAATGAAATCAATTTTAAGGAAAAAGCTTTACACTTTGATACCAACTAAATCAGTGTCAAGAAATATATTGCTACAAACCAGTTTCATATGAAAAACAGAACTATATTCCTTGGTACCAACTTAATTTGAAAGAAAAAAAACTTTATGCTTTGATACAACTATTTCAATAAAATGAGGGAAAGCTTGATGCGTGGACACCGATTCCATATGGAAGAAAAACCTTATCACTTTGACACCGGCTCATTCACCATGAAGGAAAAAAACTTTATGCTTTGATAGAACTAACTCAACAAAGGAAAAAGCTTGTTAACGCCAACTAAATAAATATGAAGGGAAGAACTTTATACTCTGATACAAAAAAATCAAGAAATATGAAAGGGGGGACTATTTTTCTTGTAATATCTGAATCTGAGAAAAAAAACACAGTTTGGTGATTATCTTGATACCAAACTTAGAACTTTATTCCTTGACTCAACTAGCTCAGTAGCAAAGGGTAATTCTATTCTTTGACATCAGCTTATTTCATAGAATGGAAGAAAAAAAACTTAAGTCACAACTTCAAGAGGAAGGAAAAAGATCTACACTAACCAGCTAAGTGACTCAATGTAAACAAAAAAATGTATACCTGATAGATCTAACTAATAGAATTTAAGGCCAAAACTATGTGTCGCATTATGGAGATAAAACCGTGGTGTTAACTCCCTACAGTAAACTTTTTTTTTTTTTTTTTAAAGTATTGCCACTATTTTGAAAGGTTAGCTGAAGGCTGGCTTTTTTCTGTTGTTGATGTGATGTTATAGTCCCAGCGTAGATATCTGATGTATGGACTGTGGTCGCAAGTCATCCTACTTCAGAGTTGTGGGTCCTCCAAAAATGTTACAATTCTTGAAGCATCACTGCCATGCAAGCATAAGGATGCTATAACTATTATTCCTTATT
>JASPKP010008357.1:0-11669 GCA_030674155.1 Stramonita haemastoma | reverse complement strand
AGTGAAATTGAAAACGAAAGTCCCAAGATTTCGACGAAACGGGTTTAAAGAAAAACAAATTTTTAAAAAAAAAACCCAAAGGACCATTAACAACAACAACAAAAACCAATACCACACACACACCCCCCAAAACAAAACCCACACCCACACACACAGCCCCAACACAAAAACAAAACCCAAAACAAAACCACAAAAACACACACACACCCCAAAACACACCCCACACACACACACAACACACAACCCACACACCCCACACACCCCAAAAACCACACACAAAAACACAAACACACACACAACACACCACACACACACAAAAAACACACACAACAAAACACACACACACACACACAAAACACCCCCCCACAACACCCCACACAGCCTAAAATTTTGACAAAAGGGAGGAATTGGGCTGTTCGCCCGTGGGGGTAAAATTGAAAGGGGAAAAAAAAATAAAACGGGGCCCCGGGGGTTCCCAAGAAAAAACACAGCCGGGTGGGTTTCAACGGGTTTTTGGGGCCCCCCTTTTCCCTTTGAAAAACCTAAAACCCCAAAAAATTTTAAACGTCTTTATCATTTCTTTTTTTGGTTGTTTTGTGTGTGTGGGTTTTGTGTTTGTGGGTTTGGGGTTTTTTTTTGGTGTGTGTGTTGTGTTTTGGTGTTGGTGTTGTGGGTGTGGGGGTTGTGTGTTTTGTAGGGTGGGGTTATGTGTGGTTGGTGTTTTTGTAGGGTTGGGGTGTGGTGGGGTGTGTTGTGTTTTGGGGTGTGTGTTTTGGTGTGTGTGTGTGTGTTTTTATTTTTTTATTTATTTAAAATATTTTTTATTCTTTTAAATCGAGGATAATGGAAGAATGAAATAAATAATAAATAAAAATAACACACACACGTGTGTGGGGTGCGCGCTTTGCCGTGGGCGTGGGGGGTGGTGTGGTGGGGGCTTTGCGTGTGCGTCCCATGGTGAGAGAGAGAGGAGGGGAGATAGAGGAGAAGAGAGAGAGAGAGGGGAGAGAGAGGGGAGAGAGGAAAAGTAGAGAGAGAGGGAGGAGTTTGGGAACTCAAAATTTAAAATTTGGGCGCATGGGCCTTTTGGGGCCACAACAGAAATAAAAAACGAAAATATCTGATTATAAAAGCACGTTTTCCCATTTATAGTTCAAAAGAGTTAAAAGTTTTGAAAAAGACAGAGACAGAAGGATGTGTGTGTGGTGGGGTTTTGGGGGTGCGCGTGGTGCGTGGGGGTCTGGTCCCGTGCTTTGGCGGGCGTGCGTGGGGTGTAAAATACTTTTTTTTTTTCTTTTTGCATGCAGACGTGCGTGTATGTGTGTTATACAGGTATGCAAATAAAAAGTTTCTTTTTTTCTTTCTTTTTTTTTTTCTTTCTGTTTGTCTTTTTTTTTCTTTCTTTCTTTTCTTTTGTGATGCTATTTATGTCTCTTTTTTTCTTTTTATACTTCCCGCCCTTTTTTTTGTTAAGGTTTTTTGGGTTTTTTTGTATTTCTTCCCCTTTTTGTTTTACACATTTTTTGCCCTTTGGGGGTGTTTTTTTTCTTTTTGTTTATTTTTTAAATTTTCTTCTTTTTCAAAAATTTTTTTTTCAAAAATTTCTTTTTTTCTTTCTTCTTTCTTTCTTTTTTTCTTTTCTTTCTTCTTCTTCTTCTTCCTTTTTTTTCTTTTTCTTCTTCCCTTTTTCTTTTCTTCTTTTTTTCTTCTTTTTCCTTTCCCGCTGCTGCTTTTGGGTGCTGCACTTTCTCCTTTTCCCCCTCTTTCCCCCCCCAAATTTCCCCCCTTTCCCCCTTTCCCCCTCCTCCTCCCCCTCCCCCCCTCCCCCTTCCTCCTCCTCCTCCCCCTCCTTCCCCCTTTTTTCTTCTTCTTTTCTTCTTCTTCTCTTCTTCTTCCTTTTTTCTTCTTCCCTTTTTCTTCTTTTCTTTTTATGCTTTTTTCTGTTGTCTTTGTCTGGGCTGTCTGTCTGTCTGTTGGGCATTTTGCTGTCTGGGCTGTCTGTCTTTCCCGTCCCGTCCTGTCTGGCTTCTGTCTTTTCTTCTGTTCCGGTCTGGTCCCGTCCCCTTTTCTCTCTTTTCCCCCCTTCCTTTTCTCTCTCTCTTCTCCTCTCTCTTCTCTCTTTCTCCCCTTTTTCTCTGCTCTTCTCTCCCCTTTTCTCCCCTCTCCCTCTCTCTCCCCCCCTCTCTCTCTCCAATTTTCCCCCCCTCCTTCCCCCTCCTTTCCCCCCCCCCCCCCTTCCCCTACTTTCCCCCTCCTCCCCTCTACATTTTCCTTTTGCCCCCCACAAATTTTGCCCACCTGTAGGTCTTGAAAAAACTACCCCGCCCCAAAAGCCCCGCACCTTAGCCTTTCCCCCTGCCTCTGCTTTAAAACCCCCCTTTTCCCCCCTGCTCTCACCCTTTTTTAACCCAAAATTTAAAACTCCCCTTTTTTTTTGCTTTTTGCCTCCTCCCCTGGGTTAAGTTATTTGGAGAGGAGTATAGGGGGGTGTAACGTCCTCCAGGGAAAAATTTTAAAAACTTAAAAAAGCGGCGGGGGGGCAAGGTGGTTTTGGGGGGGGATAGGGGGGATCCTTTTTTACCTTTTTTTTGTTCATTTTGAAACAATGCTAAGGGGGCAGGAGATGTTCCTAAGTTAAAAAAAACGATCAGCGTGGTTACCAGGGAGGAGGGGACCGTTTGGGGGCCCTGGCTCGACAGTCCCCCCTTTCACCAGCTGTAAAGGTACCTGCCCTCTTTAGGGTCAGGGAAGGTAAAGCCAGGGAGAGGAGAGGGGCGCCGCCCTCAATTTTCGGCCCCCTAGAGCCAAGTCTCTAAACCTGTCCCCAAACGTGGTTAGGTTTTAAAAGCTTCCGGGTCTTTTTGGGCCCCTTTTCCCAAATTCAGGGCACGGTTTTGAGACACATTGCAATTTCCAGAACAACCCCCCCAAAAACCACCCTTTGGGAAAATCACAGCAATCCCCCCCCCCCTCCTTCTCCCTACTTTTTTCCCCCTCCAGCACCCCACACCCCTTCCCCCCCCCAAAACCCGTACCCCCAACCCGGACCCCCTCTAAACCCCACGCCCAAAAATATCTTTTTCAAATTTTACAAAAAACAAAAACAAAAAACCCCCCCTTGATCCCCCCCTTATCTATTCTCCCCTCTCCCCCCAAACCCTTGTTTTAAAGTCATGTGGGGTTAGGGAATCCCCTCCCGGGTTTTTGGGGGAAAAGAATTGCACGTTTAAAAACAGCCCCACAGGGGTTTTTTGTCCCTTAAGAGCAAAAAAAAAAACCAATTAAAAGGGGTCTATTTTGGGGAGAGGAGTCATGGGGGGGCGTGTAACTTTCCTCCAGGGAAAAATTTTAAAAAACTTTTTAAAAAAAGGCGGCGGTTTTTGGGGGCAAGGGGGTTTTGGGGGTGGGTAAAAGGCGGGGAAATCCTTTTTTCCCTTTTTTGGTTTTTTTTTTCATTTTTTGAGGGGAACAGGATAGCTCAAGGGGGTCAGGAGCACTCGTTTTCCTAATTTAAAATTTAAAGCAGCATCGAGCGTGGTTCCCCGGGGAGGAAGGGTGACCGTTTTGGGGGAAACCTTTGGGGTCCCGAAAAAGTCAGTCCCCCCGTTTACCCCGCTGTAAAGGATACCTGCCCTCTTTAGGGTCAGGGAAGGTTTAAAACCTAGGGGGAGGAGATGGGCGCCCCCCTCTCCCCAATTTTGCGGGGCCCCCCGAGTTTTTTCCAAAGTCCCCTGAAAACCCTCGCTCTCAAACGATGGTTTTAGGTTTTTTGAAAAAAGCTTTACCTTTTTGTATTTTTCAGAACAGGGGGGGAGAAAAGAGGACTGAAAAAAACCACCGGGGGTTGAAGGTGGTGGGCTTTTTGAGTCAGCGTGTCTTGGTGTTGTTAGGATGCAATTTCCCGATGTAAAACCTTAGGGGCCCTGGGGGGGGGCCTTGAGGTAAGAAACCCCAAAGAAGCGGGAAAGGTCTGGTTGGGGATCTGTTTGGGGCGGAGGGGTTTTCTTTTTTTTTTCTGCAGGATAGAAAAAATTTGCTGGGAAAACTTTTTTTTTTTTTTTTTTTCCCGTTTGCTTTTTTGGTCTTTTTTTTGGGCTGTTTTTCCCTGGGGTGTTTCTCTTTCTGTCGTCTTTTCTGTCTTCCTTTTCTGTCCTGTTCCTTGCCCTGATTTTCTGAAATTTTCTGTCCCCGTTCGCCCTTTTCTCTCCCCCGTTTTTCCCTGTCTTTTGCCCTGCCCTGCCCCCCCCCCTTTCTCTCTACTATTTTTTCACCCCCAACCCCCGCACCCTGGGATTTAAAAATCGGAACTAAACTCAAACCTTGGCTTCAAACGCCCTTTTGGTGGAAACCATAGACATTTTTATTTGAAAACACGCAGAACATCTTAAGGTAAAACCCCACTTTAAAAAAAAACCCATTCTGTTTTTCGGGAAGACTTGGCCATTCAAAACCGGGTAAGAACAGATGACCCTCCCCCCCCAAACAAAAAAGAAAACAAACATTAAACCCCCAAAAAAAGACAAAAAAAAAACAACCCCAAAAAAAAAAAAAAAAAATTTTTTTTAAAAAAAATTTTTTTTTTACACTTTTCCCAAGGGGGAAAAAACCTTTAAAGGTGGGCAGAAAGAAAAAAGGGGCAAACACAAAAAACCCCCCTTTTTTTTTTTTTAAAAAAAAAAAGGGGGGAAAAAAAAAAAAATTTTTTAAATTTTTCCCCCCCCCTTTTTTTTCCCATTCCCCCTCCCTCTCCCCCCCCCTTTTTCCTTTTTTTTCTTCCCCCCCTTTTTTCTCCCCTTTTTTTTTTTCCCCTTTTCCCCCCCTTTTCCCCCCTCCTCTTTTTTTCTCCCCTTTTTTTTTCCCCCCCCCCTCTCTTCCCCCCCCCCCCCCAAAAACCCCCCCCCCCCCCCCCCCCCCCCCCCCCCCCCCCCCCCCCCCCCCCCCCCCCTTTTCCCCCCCCCCCCCCTTTTTTTTTCCCCCTTTTTTTTTTCCCCCCCCTTTTTTTCCCCCCCCCCCCCCCCCTTTTTCCCCCCCCCTTTTTTTCCCCCCCCCAATTTTTCCCCCCCCCCCTCCCCCTTTTTTCCCCCCCCCCCCCCTTTTTTCCCCCCCCCCTTCCCCCCCCCCCCCCCCCCCCCCCCTTTTTTTCCCCCCCTTTTTTTCCCCCCCACCCCAAAAATTTTTTCCCCTTTTTTCTTCCCCCCCTTTCCCCCTTTTTTCCCCCCCCCAAAAAAAAAAATTTTTTTTCCCCCCCCCCCCCCCCCCCCCCCCCCCCCCCCCCCGGGGGGTTTTTTTTTTGGGGGGGGGGGGGGGGGTTTGGGGGGGTTTTTTTTTTGGGGTTTTTTTTTTGGGGGGGTTTCTCCCCCTTTTTCCCTCTCTCTCTCCTCTCCTCCCCCTCTCTCCTCCTCTTCTTCTCTTTCTTTCCTTTCTCTCCCCTCTCTTCTCTCTCTCCCACAACCACCACACACACACAAAACCCCACACCACACACCCCACAACACACACCCACACACCACAACCCACACAACACACACAAAAACACACACCCCCAAACAAACACCCCCAAAACACACATCCCCTTTACTCCTCTTCAAAGATTTTTTCTTTTTCCCTACACCTGTTTGATCACCCCTTTCTGGAGCCAGAGTGACACCCAACCCATGTCAAAAAACACTCCCTTTTTGCCCCTTCCCCCTCAAAACCCCTCAACCCTTTTCCCCCCCCCTCCTCCCCACCCCTCCCCCCCCCCCCCCTCCCTCCACCCCCCCCCCATTTCCCTCTACCCCCTTTTCCCCAAACACCCCGCACACACACAGACTTTAAAACCTGAAGACTACTACACAAAAAAACTACTACTACTATTACTAATACTACTACAAACATACTACTCTACTACAAACCCCACTACTACTACTACTCCCAAAAACACAAAAAAACACACAAAACACACACCCCAAAATTCCCCAAAACCCCCAAAAAAAACACACACACACCCCACACCCCAACACACACCCCCCCCAAAACAAACAAAACACCCCACCCCCCACCCCACACAAAGGGAGGGGGGGGGAGGGAGAGGAGAGGAGAGAAAAGGAGAGGAGAAGAGAGGAGGGGAGAGGGGGGAGGGGAAAAGGGGAGAAGGGGGGGAGAAAGGAGAGAGAGAGGGGGGGGAGTGAGGGAGAGAGAGAGAATCCTTTTATCCATTAAAAACCACCTACCTTTTCCCTTCACTCTAACCCTTGGCCCTCCCCCCCCCAAAACGCTTATTATCATTTATGGGGAAACCCCTCCCCCCCCCCCCAACCAGGTTTTGGGTGCAGGGGCGCCTCGTGAAAAAGCGCATCTGACTGCAAGAGCAAAAAAATGAAAGATTGGGTCTATTTGGTGAGAGCAAAAATGAAAGATTGGGGGTTTTTAGTTTGGGGGCAAAACAATGAAAGATTCGGGTCTATTTGGATGGACAGAAACAATAAAATTCATTTCTAGTTTTGGAAAAAGGAAAAAAAATGAAAATTCGGGTCATTTTGGATAAAGGCAAAAAAAAATAAAAGATTCGGGTTAAAATTTTTGGAAAAAAGAAAAACAAGAAAGATTCGGGTTTTCTTTTTTTGGAAAAGGGGGACAATAAAGTTTCGGGGTTTTTTTGGTTAAGAACAGAAAAAAAAGATTCGGGGTCTATTTGGGAGGGAGGGGTTTTTTTTGATAAAGTTGTCTGCTAAAATTTCCCATTTTTTTTTATACTAAAAATTTTTTTCCCAGTGATTTTTTGGTGCTGAAAAGTTTGAAAAGTGCTAACGACTTTGTAAAAAATTGGAACTGAATCAAAAAAATTGAAAAATGACGAGGAGTTCAAAAAACCCTAAATTTTGTGCATTATTTAAATTTAATTGTTAAAAGATTGTTTTTTTGTTTGTTTGTTTTTTTTTTACTGGGGGGGGGGGGGGGGGGGGGGGGGGGGAGCAAACCCCAGTTCGTGCTTTGGGACGAACTGGTTGCTAGAAACTGAAAAAAAGGAACCAAAACGGAAAAAGGAAATTAATCCCAAGCCGAATGGCCCCAGGGCCTGTTTTTTAAGTAGCCTCCCCCTTCTGGAACTTTGAAAGGAATTTCCTTTTTTATCTTCTCTTTTTTCTTTTCCTTGTTTTTTTTTTTTCCTGCCCCCCCCTTTTGTCGTTTTTTGCCTTCCGGTCTTTTTTCCTCTTTTTTTTGTAAAAAAATTCAAAATAAAAATTCTCTCCCATACCAAAGCCGATGAGGCCGAATTGTCGGACTTAACGGCAGTACAAGCTTTTCACTCAATGAAACAAGGTTGCTGTCCGAGCGTTTTTACGAAGAAGAGAAAAGAGATCTTCGCGTTGGTTTTGTATTTTATTGTGGCTGCTTTTCCTCGGGAAAACATTTGCCTTTGAAACAAGAAGGCAGTGGTTCAAAAATAGTTGGTACCATTTCAATTTTTTTCCCTCTGTTATTGACATTGGGTGTGGTGTTGGGTGCTAGTTTTGTCTCTGAACGATAATTGGGTGTTGGTTTCCCCGATAGGTATTTATCTGGGTTCTCTGTGCAAAAAAAACGCTTTTGGGGGGCAGCTGCTGTTTAGGAAAACTGGGCGGGGAAATTTGTTATAGTGGAGAGATTCCCCCAGTACATCCCCCCTCTCTCGGCCAAGAGGGCAAAAGGACAGTCAGCGTTTGGGTGTTCTCCAAAGGTCAACAACCCGGGCTGCAGAAAAAAGAAATAGCAAGTAAGCCCCCCAGTAAAAGGTCTTTTGTATTAACCCCACTTATAAAAAAATTAGGGCAAAAGAGGTTTTTTTTGTCACAGTTGTGTTCTTAAAAAATCAAACCATAATGAAAATTTTCATACAATCGAGATGGGAGGGGGGGGAGAGGGGGGGGGGGAAAGGGGGAACATCCCCAAAATATGGAAAAAAATTTTGTGTGTATGGGGGTGTGTGTGGTGTGTGTGGTGGTTGTTGTGTGGTGTGGTGTGTGTTTTTGTGTGGTGTTGTGTGTGTGTGTAAGGGTGTGTGCGCGCGCGAGTGTGTGTGCCACACGAGGCTGCCCGTGGTTTTGGGGATTAATGTCTGTTCTTTTTGTATGCGAGCACGTATGTGCGGGCGTCTGTAGTGTTTGAAGTCAGTCCCGTGGGTGGTTGGGAAAATACCTCACAGAAAATGCCAAAATGGGGCCGCAAGCAGTGCATGTTTCAAGAGCTCGAAAAAAAATTACAATAACAACACTTATTCAAAAGAGGGCAAAAAAAGGAGGGGGAAGAGAAAAGAGAGGGGGGAGGGGGAAGAGGGGGAGAAAAAAAGGGGAAAGGAGGGGGGGAAAAGGGAGGAGAGGGGGGAAAAAGGGAGAAGGGGGAGAGGAGATCATAGAAAAAAAAAAAATCGTGTGGGGGGGTTTATAAAACAATATGGCAAAATTCCTCAAGGGCAGGGGTTTTTCATTGTGGGGGGAGATAGCGCTGAAAGAGAAGGGAAACAGATCGGTAAGGAAGATGGAAAACCCCCCTTTTCTTGCTTATTTTCTAACGAAACTTTAGCACCCTGTATAAAAGGGGTTGATGCTCTTTGTGTGGGGGTTTGATTCATTTGTTTTTCTTCTGCCAGCTACCTTTGTGCAGTGATTAACGCTTTGGATAGCGGACTGAAAAGCAACAGGTTCGAATCCCATGAGTCATGGTTGGGTTTTTATTTTTATTTGGACTCCGGCCGGCTCCTACCCAGAGGGGTTTGTTTTGGGCTCATTGGGGCCATGCATTTGAGTCCCATCCCTATTGAGATGGTGTTTAAATTACCTGACCATATTGCAGGTGTTTTTTGTCTCTCGGGCCGGTTGGCCCCATGAACATTATCATTATATAGGAAGCTCGAGAACAACACTGTCCAGAAGTCCCCAAAGCACGTGTACTTTCATGCAGCATCATTACGTATTTTCATCATACTGATTATGATGCAATTAAACAAAAAATCTGATTTGTAGCGCTAGTTCCTCTGGTCTCATTTCAGTTTGCCTTTGGGGTTTGTGTCAAAGCCTTTGGGGTTGGAGGTTCGCAGGAGAAGGTCGTTGGAGGGACGTTTGGTGGTCGCCCACCCCGGGTGGGTGACTCACTCAGTCTGGCTCCCGCGGCTGAGCTAATCCTGTCTTAGTAGGGGGCTTAGTTAGGTGGTGTTCTGCGTATGTCGGCTGAGAACAGGCACTACTGAAACCCTCCTAAATAATCAGCAGAATGAAGGGCCTCTCTGGCTGGGGGCCCTTTAACAGCGGTCTGGCATTGATGGTTCACTGTCAATTTCTGACCCGAGGATGCGACATCATACTCTGGGAATGAATGGCGCGGGAACAGCAGGACGGAGCATCACAGAAAAAGTAACAAACAACAACAACAAATAAGCAAAACACAAGAACAAAAACGTTTCTGGCCTGCTGTTTTTAACCCTCAGGGGCTGGTTAGGGTTGCAATGACATTTTTCAGGCGATATGTCACGGATGGGTACGGGACAGCTCAGTGGTCAGAAACACTCACTTTCCCCAAGCTAAGGTTAAGCAGCTCGAGCGTGGGTTTACCAGTTGGCATGGTGACCGTTTGCGCGCCTTGGCTTCAGTAAAGTTCCCTGGTTCACCGCTGTCAATGGGTACCTGCCCTCTTTAGGGTCAGAGAAGGTTAAAGCAGCGAGGGAGAGGAGATGGGCGCCCGCCCAAAATGCTGGCGCCTAGAAAAGTGAGGTTTCTGAGCCTCGTCCCCTACAACCGCCCTAGGTTAGGGAACCTTTACCTTTACCTTTTACCTAGGTGGTGACCCCGAACCCAGGCCTGGAATCGTGACCGCAACGCTCTAACCACTAGGCTACAATAACTCTGAATTATTCTGTCAGTCCAGAGTGCGATGAAAACGCTAGACTATCCTGTTACATGGCATTAAAGAGCCAACACACCAACACAACACAGACACTGACACACACACACAGACAGACAGACAGACAGACAGACAGAAGGGCACACACACAAACACCCCCACCACACACCACACACGCACGCACGCACCGCAGCCCCACCACACCACCCCACACCAACTACACCCAACCACAAACCCCAAAATACACCACACCACACCCACGCTACACTACACCACACCACATCACACCAACATTGCAAACGTGAGTGAGCACGGCACACACACACACACATACCACCACACGGGACTCACAGACAGACAGACGACAGCAGACAGACACACACACACACACACACACACACACACACACACCAAACACACACACACCACACACAACACACCCCCCACACACACACACACCACACAACCCAAACTTTTCCTTTCCTATAAAAAATAAAATAATATAAAAAAATAAAGTAAAATAAAAACACACACCAGCCACAAAAAAACAACCTAGACAACGTAAGTTAAGTGGAGGGACTAATTTTTCTCTCTTCTCTCTCTTATCAGTCGACAAAAGTGAACCAGAAAACACATGGGATGCAATCTTTCTTCAGAGGTCTATTTTTCTTTCAACGGTGTTAAGAAAGGCTTTTAACTAAACCCCCCCGTTCCAATTACTAACCGGCTCCAAAGGGGCATGTAAAAGGGGCGATAAGGACATGGTGCTTTTATCGCTACTTCGGGATATTTTCAGCTTGGGAGGGTTTTTAGTGTGTTGGCGAAAAACAAACAAACATAAGGAATAGGCCGGGGGGGCAGGGGGGAATACAAAGAAGAAGCGGAAAAGCAAAAAAAGAAGAAGTGAAGAGGGAGAAGGAGGGGGGAGGGAAAAAAAGAAGAAAAAAGAAAAAGAAAAAAGAAGAAGAAAAGAAGAAGAAGAAAAAGAGAAGAAAAAGAAAAAGAAGAAATGAAGAAAAGAAGAAAAAAAAACTAAAAATCAGAAACAAACCCGACACACGACCCGACCCCAGCAAGCCGGCGACAACACACAAACCAACAAACAAACCCCACACCCACAAAAAAAATTTTTTTTAAAATAAACTTTTTAAAAAAAATTTTTAAATAATACTTTTAAACTAAAAATTTTAAATATTTTTAATAATAATAATAAAATTAATTTTAATAATTTTAATAATAATAAAAAAAAAAAATTAAAACTTTCTTTTCTTAAATTTTAAAAATTTTTTTAAAAAAAATAAACTACTTTTTTAACATTAAAAACATCATACATAATAGTACCCCGCACAAAAAACATACTAATACATACATTCATACATACAACATACATACATACAAAATACAACAAATACAACTAACAACACAACACACACACACCAAACACACACCCCACACCACACACACACACAACACACACCAAAAACACACACACACACAAACCCCACACACGCACAAAAACAACAGACTCGCCACCCACAGAATCGCACACCCCATACAGACTACACGCCCACACACGCTACGACAAAACCCACACACACCAAACCACACACACACACACACACACACAAAACCCACACACACACACACACACACACACACCACACACACCACGGAGAAAACATCAAACATTCAAATCCAGGAGTATTTTGGCAGCGGGAGGATGAAAAGTGCGTACATCCAGGGAAAACTTTGGCTACACTCCAGCTTTAGCTTCCGGGCGATTAGTGCCAAAATTATTTTAAAAAAATTTAAAA
>JASPKP010008356.1:0-11669 GCA_030674155.1 Stramonita haemastoma | reverse complement strand
GGGGAGGGGGGGGGAGCAATCACAGCAATCTCACAAAACACGACTCAAAAGGCAAAACATTACAAACACAACGCTTTATTCAACTTCCATACAAATTTAAACAACTCTTTTTCTTTCTTTCTTTCCTTTTTTTTATATCGAGGATAATGGAATAAGCACTCTTGTGCTTTTTTACATCCAGTCCCCATGACTCTGAGCTAACATGCCCCCCCCCCCTCCACCATCCGCCCTTTCCCCCCTCCTCCCTTCCTAACGCCCCTAACCCCCTGCACAAATATATAAACAAGAAAAAGAAACCAATGAAAATAATACACACACACACACACACACACACACACACACACACACACACACACACACACACACACACACTCCCACAGTATCTTTACAATGGGGGGATAGACATGAGGACAGAAGGAAACGTGGGGGGACACTCAGCTTATGCCACTGCGACAGCGCCCACGATGAGGCGATGGACGTCGCTACTCAAGTGTCCAGCACAGCTTCCGCAGCATCCTTTAGAATAGGGCCCATGCTCCTCGACCTCTCGTCATCTCCCCGTTGAAACGGCCCGGGGAACTGCTTGAAAGCTGGGTGCGGAGGTTCGCCCAACTCAAAGTTGAGCACTGCGGTCTGCCCAACATAAATGTCCAGTGCCCAGCCTGCCCAACACAAGCGTCCAGTTCCGGGGCCTGCCCAACACAAGCGTCCAGTTCCGGGGCCTGCCCAACACAAGCGTCCAGTACTGCCGCCTGCCCAACATAAACGTCCAGTCCCGCGGCCTGCCCAACACAGCTGTGACGAGGGAATTAGCATCTTATCACAAAATGAGTGTCAACTCCTCCATCCATCCCGTGCTTTCCCCCACCTTAACAATTTATACAAATTCCATCCATAAACTCCTCCATGAGGTTACAACTGTAAATTACTACAAATAGGCTGTCACACAGACATACAAATAAACACGACATAACCCCTGACTGCCCTTTTAAATTCCACATATATTTCTACAGTCAGAGGAACAGGGTGGATTACTGGGGATAGTGCTTGAATTAGACGACACCGGTGAACCTGCGGTCCTTCCATTTCCAATCCACCGCAACAGTCCGAAAACCCAGAACACTAAAAAGAAACAAACGAATTGCGTGCTGAAAATAAGAAGTCTTGGACACAAAAGGAATCTGAATGCTCGGAAAAATCTACCGTCTCTCTTCCCCCACCAAGGCAGAGTTCCAGAGAGGCGACTATTGGAACTAAACATAAAGTGGTGAAGTCGTGGGTTCGAAACCCAGGTGCAACACCCACCCACTCCAGTCAAGGGAGTGATTAAATAGTTTCAAACAAATGATTTGCCTGCATCGGAACGAATGTTGTTCGACACTTTCGAGTGTCCAAACCAAATAATATAAATTTCAATTCCTGCCCACACGCTACCTATCTCAGACAGCTTGTGTGGTATTTAGCATCGCGGTGCCGATCGCGGCACCTATCCTCCTGCGTCGGCTAGGAGTTCTGTCCACTTTGGCTGCCGACCTCAAAGTGTCGTGGTGGCATCCATACAGGCGACACAGACCTGCCGTCACCTGAACTCAGGTAAGATGCCACCCCGGTTTCGGTGGAAACTCCGCCACACACGGGCGACTCGTACGCAGTCACGCGGCGGAGCTCAGCGCATCTTAAGACATGCAGAACTAGATAAATACACATCTCCATGCACACGGTAGCCTGCGCTCTGGGGTACGATCACGAAAAACCAAGTGGGGGGTGGGGGGTGGGGGGGGGGGTGGAAAAGAAAAGTGGTGTGGAGGTGAACGACCTCCTGTTAGTCCCCTTGAAACCACACCTCTCCCTCCGTGTCCAGGGCGCTAGTCCTTTACCCTGGTGGTCAGGAGAGATGTAAGTGGGGTCGTGAAGGGGTGCGAACCTGGGACGATTCGTCACAATGGGCAAGGGACGCTGGAAGAGAGTGGAAGCATGGTGGTGGGGTAAGTGGCTTTTGGGGGTGCTTAGTTAAGTATCACGCACATTGTGTGTGTGTGTGTGTGTGTGTGTGTGTGTGTGTGTGTGTGTGTGTGTGTGTGTGTGTGTGTGTGTGTGTGTGTGTGTTGTGTGTGATATGAGAAAGTGAAAACCAGAATGAAAAGTGTCATTCGACCATAGGAAGAGCTCCTGACTTAAGTGGAAAAAAACTGGAAAGAAAAGTAGAGTGGGCATGTCACACGAACATCTGGACTAGCCAAGACTCTCCTACAAGGAACAGTACAAGGAGGGAGACAAAGAGGCAGACACGGAAAACAATGGGAAGACAGCATCAGGGAGTGGATGGATCTTGGGTGGAGCGATCTGCTACCTATGACAGAGGACCGACCATGAGGAGTGAAGGAGGCTGGTTTTAAAATCTTAAGTGGTGCCCCCATGGTCCGCAGGACTACGGGACAGTTGAACGTGAGGTGAAGGTGAAGGTTTGTGTGTGTGTGTGTGTGTGTGTGTGTGTGTGTGTGTGTGTGTGTGTGTGTGTGTGTGTGTGTGTGTGTGTGTGTGTGTGTGTGCATACGCCTGCCTGCATGTATGCATGCTTGCCGATAGATGCATGCATGCTTACTTGAGTATGTGTGGGTAGATGGGTGTGTTAGTATGAATTTGAACGAATTGTGATAGAAGAGTACAAGGTTGGAAGAATAATGGTATTTGGAAATATGTTTACATGTTTAAAGAGCTATATGCATGTTATTTTAAATCACATCGTGTTTTTCATCCTGTGGCCTAGTGCAGTCGAGAAACATTTTTCCACATGTAAGTGGGCAAAAAAGGCTGTATCTTGTATCTTGCGCGCGTGTGGGGGAGGGCACCCCCGTGCGTGCGTGCGTGCGTGTGTTGTTGTTGTGTTGTGTGGTGTGGTGTTGTGTGTTGTGTGTGTGTGTTTGGTGGTATGGTGTAGTGTGTTGTGTTAGTTGTGTTGTGTTGTGTTGTGTTGTGTTGTGGTGGTGGTGGTGGTGTGTCTGTGAGTGTGTCTGTGTAAAATAGATGCATACATAAGTACAAAGAAACAGA
Organism: Stramonita haemastoma; assembly: GCA_030674155.1. NCBI lineage: Eukaryota > Metazoa > Mollusca > Gastropoda > Neogastropoda > Muricidae > Stramonita > Stramonita haemastoma. Next base: position 8,618 of record JASPKP010008356.1, on the reverse strand, counting down.
GAAACAGAGAAAGAAAGAGGGGGAGATGGGGAGAAAGACAGACAGACAAACAGAGACATAAAGAGAAAGAAACAGATGGAAAAGACTACAGGTTAGACAAACAGACAGGCAGGCAGGCAGACAGGCAGGCAGGCAGACAGGCAGGCAGACAGACAGACAGACAGACATAGGCAGGGAAGGTTACTTACGGCACTTCCTCAAATCGTCACAAACTGTACCACTTTTGCATTGGCGGAGATTCCCGCTGCACTCTTCATTAATAGCAGGCACTGGAAGAAGAGACTTCAGACTTCAGATGGTTATTCATCAAGGTCATAGCCCCAATATGAAAGGGGGCAAAAGTGTCGTGTGGACAGAACGACTTGTAAAAGGAAAACCAGCGCAAGTTCCAACAACATGATAAAGAAAAACATAGGAAAATCAGGAGATTAGCGTGTCCCGTCACTGAAAAGCTTTGTGTAAGTACAATGCTAGATTACGCACAACATGTTCGTTATCTGCTGCCATTATTAGGGAGAACCGTAATTAGCAAAGCCTGTAAGACTGGGAGTGACGGTTTTTGAAAAATAACAACTAAAAGCTTGTCTTCCGATTAAATAGGAAACACCCTATTTAAAGCCATGGATCCTATTGGATTTTTTGCTCTTTTTTGTTTTTGGAGGGGGGTAACCAAAAATTAGGAAAAGTGCCTTAGTCTACCGAATAAACAGAAAAAAATAGTCAAAACGATTGTGACGTTCCACCACGAAATAAATAAATTGTTTAGCACCCGACTCACTTTTCGCTAGCAGCCATTACAGGCAGGTTTGGGTCGAGTTGTCAATTTTAAGATTTTGATTGATTATAAAACTATAGCCATCATTCTACTCTGTTATGAAGGCATAATTTTGTTTCCTTTTGCCTTTAACTGTTTTTAAAATGCCAAAACCCTCATTGTGGCCATTGGGATGCTTGACATGTCAATTTCTCATTTTGTCATTTCCTGCAGTCTATCATTTCAAGTTGTAATAACTTTTGATAGAATTGTCAGATTTTCAATCTGTTTTTTGTATTGTATAGCCATTTTATTGCAAATTAATCATATTTCAATAACTAAAAATTGACCTCTGGTTCAATGCAATTCCTTACGTGGTGGAGCGTCACAATTATCTGATTAGTCATGAAAAGGAGGGGGGTGGTACCTAGTGCTCAGAGCGTTGAGTATGCAAACTAATGACCCGGGTTTGAGCCATCACTGAGATGCCCCTTTCCAGGGTAATTTTTTCCCCGGACTTGACATCAAAACCGACTCCATTCCCGAAAGCCTCCCGAGTGATGTGCTGTGTACGAACACACGCATTACATCCTGTGCACAGGTTAAGAACTATTTCGTCTTTTAGAATAGTAGGCCATGCATGCCAGAAGGAACAGATGACAACTTTTTTTTAATGCACTCTGATATTGTGATTAGGCACCGTTCCCAAAGTTGGAATGCAGCTACTTCAAAGGTGGCCAAAACGGTGGCATACGAAAAATCTCACTATTGGTGAACCTCGGAGCTCTAACTGAGGAATGAAAAAAAAAAAGCAAAGAAAGTGCATGCTGTGACTTTAGAGAAGAAGAGCAGACTACTTACAGCAGACGTCGTTTTCACAGACTGTAGATATTTTGCAGTTTCCTCGATTATCACCTGCACAGCTCTGCCCTGCATCCAGCTCTGTTTGCACACACACACACACACACACACACACACACACACACACACACACACACACACACACACACACACACACACACACACACACACACACATAAAACAAGATGGATTTTTTAATATACATTTTAACACATAGAAGTCGTGAAGACTGACGACTGATTTCTCCCTTAACTTCTTGTGAAATAAAATGACAGCAAAAGTAAGGGTGCTATGTGACTGGTTTAAGCTTGATGAGACTAAAAGAACGAATCTATCATTTCAAACTTTTTTTTTAATAAACTGCTACATGATTGTGTAGACCACTGATACCCACAGATCTCTTTGCTAAGCTACCTCAGAATACACACTAAATGAAATTGGATGAAGTGGTAGCATATATGGGAAAACCAGTTTGAACTCCATGGTGCGTCTGATTGGTTTAAAGCCGAAGTTGTAGCCTACATAAGCGTGTAGGTCGAGTATTGCAACCATGGTGTTTTCATGAAAATAGCTCGCGATGATATATATCTTCCTTAAGAAAACTTTAAGATTTGTGCTTTGTCAAGCATTACTATTAAAACACTCCACCATGCAGTTGCTGTACTGTCATGATGGATAATCATGATTGTTGGTATTTCTATTGCTACTTTCTATCCCCCACCTCCCCCCATCCTTTTTTTTTTTCTTTTCTGATCTCCTTTGTTGTAGTGGTGTTATCTGTGCTGGTATAGATATTGCTGGATGGTTTTGTATTGTCTGCAACAAAGTTGTCATATGAAAAATGTGATAGAACGAGTTGAAAAACTAATACACAGAAGCACAATCCCAGTCATGACAGACAACTTACCACAAATCTTAAACGGAGTGCACTGACTTCCAGAACTGCAATTAACCCCAGGGTTATTATCACAAGAAGAGCCTGGAGCAAGTCCTGAAAATAATCATTATCCATAAATCACACCTTTTGTCCATTCCAGGGTGAGGAAGATCAAACACACAAACAGTCATTGTGGTCGTTATGATGGCTGCAGAACTATAACTACAGTCGTCAGTAGTCATCACCATAATGGCAGAACTATAACTACAGTCGTCAGTAGTCATCGTCATAATGGCAGAACTATAACTACAGTCATCAGTAGTCATCGTCATAATGGCAGAACTACTACTACAGTCATCAGTAGTCATCGTCATAATGGCAGAACTATAACTACAGTCGTCAGTAGTCATCGTCATAATGGCCAAACTATTACTACAGTCGCCAGTAGTGATCATCATAATGGCAGAAATATCACTATAGTCGTCAGTAGTCATCGTCATAATAGGCTGGAGAACTATTACTATAATCGTCAGTAGTGATCGTCATAATGGACTGGAGAACTATTACTGTAATCCTCAGTAGTGATCGTCATAATAGGCTGGAGAACTATTACTGTAATCGTCAGAAGTGATCGTCATAATGGCAGAACTATAACTATAATCGTCTGTGATGATCATCATGATGGCCGAACTATTACTATAATCGTCAGTAGTAATCGTCACAATGGGATGGAGAACTATTACTATAATCGTCAGTAGTGATCGTCATAATGGGCTGGAGAACTATTACTATAATCATCAGTAGTCATCGTCATAAACGGCTGGAGAGCTATGACTATAATCATCAGTAGTGATCGTCATAAACTATAGTCGTCAGTAATCATCGTCATAATGGGCTGCAGAAACCATACCTAGGCTAAACCCTTCAGTAATGAACTCAGTGGGAAGCAGAACTGCATGCCCCGACAGCTGTCTCCTTTCCCATCTGTTGATCTTCCTCCTGTAGACTTCATCTTTGGCAACTTGGTCTATCTGGCTATAGTGTCTACATAAAACTCCGGTGGTCTTCCTTTAGGTCCTCCAGTTTTCCCTGGGCCACTGTCTTCGTTGCATGGTAGCTCTGTCGTCTCAAAGCATGTCCAAACTTTTTCCCTTTCCTTTTCCGAATGACGTCTAAAAGTTCAGGTTGTTTGTTCAGTTCTTCCGAAGTGCTTTGGTTTGTTTGTCTTTTGTCCAGCCTATTCTTGGGAATCTTCGGTAGAGTCGCATCTGTGCACTTTTGACTTGACTTATGTCTATGAATTTCCTAGGGAACAAAGAGCCACAATAACACCCCTCCAACGGACTCAGTTCTGGTAGATCTTCTTCAGCTCGGCCCATGTCATTCTGGCTGTCCTCTGCTCCGATGCTCCTGCGCCAGGTCTATTTTGGTCAACCCACTTTCCGCTTCCATTGTGGATTCTAGTCAAGGGTGACATCTGAGGCAAGCTTGCTGAGCGTATGGCTGATCCATCCCCATTTCGTTTTCTTGACCGCCCACTTGACAGGTGCGTGTCTGGTTCTGTCCCACAGTTCTGCGTTTGTGATGACTTCTGGCCACCTGATACCAAGGATGTTTACTTCTGATGTAGTTTTAAATTGCAGCTTTAAGAGTTGCCATCCTAAACTTCCACATAAAACAACAGGCCAAAATTGTGTCTGCAGCATCGTGAGTTTCCGCTCATTTTCTGAATATCTGACTTTCCAAATGTTGGTAAGGTGAACCATTCTTAGTTTGCCTTGAGCATTGCTTGCTTTGCATCAGTTAATTTATGATATGACCGAAGGTTTTGAAATGTTCAACAATTTAGAGGGGCTCTCCATCAGCATGTATTTTTGTATTCATGGATTCACCATATTGCACGACCTTAAATCCTTTTGGCACTATGGCTAAGGTCTGCAATACAATACATGACAAAACAACATTAAACAGTCCAGTCCAGTCCAGTCCAGTCCAGTCCAGTCCAGTCCAGTATAGTACAATGAATTACTATAGCAGTGCTTATCATTATCTACATCCATCCAATCAAAGCCTTTTTTATGCCTTCTTGGCATGTAGGGCAGCAACAAAGGTTCTCCACTCCTGCCTGTCTTGGGCCAGTTTCTGAATGGTTCCCCAGGAGTGTTGGAGGGTCTTCAGCTCTGTTTCTATTGTCCGACGCCAGGTGTTCTTGGGTCGTCCTCGCCTGCGTTTTCCGTCTGGTGTCCAGTGGAGGGCTGTTCGGGCGATGTTCCCTTGTTCTCGTCGGCTAAGGTGTCCTATCCATCTCCATCGTCTTTGCATAATGATGGTATCTATATTTTTCTGGTCGCAGCGGGCCAGGAGTTCTTGGTTGGAAATGGTCTCAGGCCAGAAGATGCGCAGTATTCTCCTGAGATTCTTCGTGTGGAATGTAGACAGTTTGTTAATGTCATTCTCAGTCATCCTCCAGCATTCCGAGCCATACAGGAGGGTGGAAAGTACGCAGCTCTGATACAGTCTTAGTTTGGTCTTTGTGCTGTATTGGGATGACTTCCACACATTGTTCAGATTTCTGTAAGCAGCTCTTGCTTTGTTGATGCGGTTTTTGATGTCACTGCTTGCTCCGCCATCATGCCTGACAATACTCCCAAGGTATGTGAACTCTTCAGTTGTTGGCAGATCTTCTCCGTTCACTGTGACAGGAGAGGGATTCTGAACGTTTAGCATCATCACCTCTGTCTTCTTCTGGCTGATTTTCAGGCCTACTTGCTGGGCAAAAGTGTTGAGACGGGATGTCTTCTCCTGGATATGATGGTGGGTGTGTGAGAGCAGTGCCAGATCGTCAGCAAAATCTAGGTCTTCAAGTGTTGTGAAAGGGGTCCATCTGATGCCCCGCGGCTGGTCAGCTGTTGTCCGTCTCATCACCCAGTCGATTGTCAGGTTGAAGAGCAGTGCCGACATGGGGCAGCCTTGTCTGACGCCGGTCTTTACACTGAAGCTGGTTTCACTGTTTCCTACTCTGCATGTGAAGTTTTTGTAGAAGCTCTTAATGACGTACAATCTCCTGCGGTATTCCATATGCTCGGAGTATGCACCATAGACTTTTTCGATGTATGCTGTCAAAGGCTTTCTCAAAGTCTACAAAGTTGATGTACAGCTGTCTCTGCCATTCCGTGCACTGTTCGATGATGTTGCGCAGGGTAAAGATCTGATCTGTGCATCCTCTTCCTGCTCGAAAACCTGCCTGTTCTTTTCTGAGTTGTTGGTCCACTGCTTCTGAGATTCGTTTAATTATTATTTTTGCTAGGATCTTGCTGGGAATAGATAGCAGAGTGATTCCTCTCCAGTTGTTACAGTTGCTCAGGGCTCCTTTCTTTGGGATCTTCACGATGACTCCTTTTGTCCAGTCTTCTGGTAGCTGTTTCTCCTCCCATATAGCAGTAAAGAGTGGTTGTAGAACCGTGGCTGCAAACTCTGTGTCTGCTTTGAAGAGCTCTGCATTTAGGTTGTCCTGGCCAGGGGCTTTTCCGTTCTTGAGAGATCTGATGGCTGTTATAATTTCTTTCTTCTCTGGGTGAGTGGTGTTAACACTGAGGTCGGCATCAGGTTCTTGTACATCCGCCTCTTCAGTTGGTGGCGGTCTGTTGAGAACTTCGTTGAAATGTTCTGCCCATCTAGCTTCTGTGGTAAGGAGTCGGCCCTGTTTGTCTTCAATCGGCGTCTCGGTGTTTCCCCGGTATTTGCCACTGACAATTTTGGTGATCTTAAACACCTGTCCTTGTTCTCCTTTGGCGGCGGCCTCTTCTGCTTGGCTTGCAATATCATCCAAGTAGGCTCGTTTGTCTGCTCTTGCCATCTTCTTCACAGTTTGGTCTGCCTCTCTATACTGTTGTTTGAACCTCTCTCTTATTCTCTCGGACTTGGTTTCCAAAATTTTCTTCTTCAGTTCTCTCCTGTTCTCAATGGCCTGCCAGGTGTCTGTTGTGATCCACTTTTTCCTCTTCCTCTGTCTCTGTCCTAAGCATGTTTCGCTGGCTTGTGTGTAGGCTGTTTTGACTTGTTCCCACATGGTGTTAATACCAGTCATGTCTGGTTGTGCGTAATTTTCAGCATCCACCAGTGCTTGGAACTTGTTTTTCAGCTGAAGGATGAAAGCACTCTTTGCTTTGGTGTCACGCAGCTTCTCCACATCAAACTGTTGTTGTCTCAGTTTCCTAGATATATTTTTCCTCAGCTTTACTTTGAGGATGGCAGTGACAAGGTGGTGGTAACTGCCAACATCAGCTCCCCTCTTTACTCTTACATCTAGCAGCGATCTTCTCCATGTCCCATTGATCATCAGGTGGTCGATCTGGTTCCTGTCTCTTCCATTGGGGGAGCACCAGGTAAGCTTGTGGATTTCAGGGTGTGTAAACAGTGTCCCTCCAATAATGAGGCTGTTTGTCATGCAGAGTTCCACCAGTCTCTCTCCGTTGTCATTCATGGTGCCACATCCTTCCTTTCCCATGGCTCTTTCTTGGCCTATGTTGTTATTTCCAACTTTTGCGTTCAGGTCGCCCATTACAATCTTCATGTCATGGCTTGGGATATCTTCCAGTTCTGCTTGTAGTTGTGCATAGAATTCATCTTTGTCTTCTTCTGCACTGTCGTTAGTTGGTGCATAGCATTGGATGATAGTGGTGTTAATGTGTCTCCCCTTCATTCTTATCTTCATCAACCTGTTGTTGATAGGTTTCCACTCCATCAGGCACTTCTCTATTCCTTTCTTCATGATGATGGCTACTCCTTCACGGTGCTGGTTGTCCCTTCTGCCGCTGTACAGCACTGTCTCTCCTGTGTTGGTTTTGCATCTGCCTGATCCTATCCATCGGCTCTCGCTGACTCCTAGGATGTGTAGGTTGTTGCGTTTCATTTCTGCTGTAACTTGCGCCAGTTTTCCTGTCTCGTACATCGTTCTAACATTCCAGAATCCTATTCTGGTTTTGGTTTTGGCACTCAAGACTTCCATCTTCCTGCCAGTGGCTTCCTCTCGGCTTTCACCACTGCCATTCATACGAGTATCTTTCAATGACTCTGGAAGCCCGTCGCACCCAGTAGTGTTGAATTTCTTTGTTGCTGTTTCTGTAACAATCTTTTTTTTACAGAACGGGGTTGTTAGCCCTGTGTCCAACCCCCTACCTGGGGGAGTGGTGCCACCTTAGTCGCCTCTTACGACATGCCTGGCTGGCGGGCAGGGACCCTATTCTTGTAATGCTCGCTTTGCAAGCATTCCCCGGGGGTCCCACGGGGGATCATTATCTACAACAGGCAAAAATATGCATCACTGGGCTCCTGGTGACATCTTCACCCAAGACTAGTCTTAAACGCCACCTGACTCTATGACAATCAGTCATTGTGTCATGGTTTTTCAGGTCATGTTTTGCATTTTTCTGATCAGAACAGAGACTTCTGAAGTAATCTAGCAGCAAGCTGGGTCTCTGCTGATTGATGTCTGAAGTAATCTAGCAGCAAGCTGGGTCTCTGCTGATTGATGTCTGAAGTAATGAAGTAATCTAGCTACAAGCTGGGTCTCTGCTGCTTGATGTCTGAAGTAATCTAGCAGCAAGCTGGGTCTCTGCTGATTGATGTCTGAAGTAATCTAGTAGCAAGCTGGATCTCTGTTGATTGATGTCTGAAGTAATGAAGTAATCTAGCAGCAAGCTGGGTCTCTGCTGATTGATGCCTGAAGTAATGAAGTAATCTAGCAGCAAGCTGGGTCTCTGCTGATTGATGTCTGAAGTAATCTAGCAGCAAGCTGGGTCTCTGCTGATTGATGCCTGAAGTAATGAAGTAATCTAGCAGCAAGCTGGGTCTCTGCTGATTGATGTCTGAAGTAATCTAACAGCAAGCTGGGTCTCTGCTGATTGATGTCTGAAGTAATGAATTAATCTAGCTACAAGCTGGGTCTCTGCTGATTGATGTCGGAAGTAATCTAGCAGCAAGCTGGGTCTCTGCTGATTGATGTCTGAAGTAATCTAGTAGCAAGCTGGATCTCTGTTGATTGATGTCTGAAGTAATGAAGTAATCTGGCAGCAAGTTGGGTCTCTGCTGATTGATGTCTGAAGTAATGAAATAATCTAGCAGCAA
>JASPKP010008354.1:0-11671 GCA_030674155.1 Stramonita haemastoma | reverse complement strand
TTGAGTGAAAAGACTCGCACAAACATCGGGACTGGCCAAGACTATCCCACAAGGAACAGCACAAGGAGGGAGATGAAGAAGCAGACAGAGAAAACGATAGGAAGAGATCAGAAAGTAGATTGGCTTTGAGTAAAGCGGAAATACTTCAGAAAGTTGAGTCTTGGCTTGCTTCAGGAGTAGCTTTGGGTTTCTGTTGCATCTGTTGCTTGCTTCAGTAGTAGCTTTGGGTTTCTGTTGCAACTGTGGCTTGCTTCAGTAGTAGCTTTGGGTTTCTGTTGCAACTGTGGCTTGGCATGGAGTAAAGTAGTAAGGCTGCAGTGCTCATTGTCGGGTTTTGTCCTGTCCTTGGGAGAGCAGTTTTAGAAATGCTTGGATCCACTGGACTGCACTGCTTTCAAAGGAGTGTGTGTGTGTGTGTGTGTGTGTGTGTGTGTGTGTGTGTGTGTGTGTGTGTGTGTGTGCATGCATAGGCGTCTGTAGGTGTGTTTACAGGCTTGGTCACCATTCCTAAATATTTCTTTCTATTTATCTATCTATCTGTCTGTCTGTCTCTCTCTCTCTCTCTGTCTGTCTGTCTGTCTGTCTGTCTCTCTCTCTCTCTCTCTCTCTCTCTCTCTCTCTCTCTCTCTCTCTCTCTCTCTCTCTCTCTCTCTCTCTCTCTGTGGCAATTTGAAGACCCGGGTTCGAGTCAGGTCGAGGAAATTTTCTTCCTGGAGTTAACATCAGTGCTGACTCCACTCTCCCCAAAATTCCTTCGGATGAGACTTTAAACCGAGGCCCCGTGTGCGAACGCACGCAGAAAACATCTTGCCCACACGTTAAATCCTGTTCCGCTCTTCGTAAGAGTAGGCCATCGTGTGCCGGTGGGAACAGATGACAATATTTACAAAACTGCATAAACACGGGGACCGGATGAAAAAAAGCACATGATTGCTTATTCTGTTATCCTCGATATAAAAGAATAAATAAATAAAATCTCTCTCTCTCTCTATCTCTATCTATCTCTATCTATCTATCTATCTCTATCTACCTACCTATCTGTCTGTCTGTCTGTCTGTCTGTCTGTCTATCTATCCATCCCTTAGTCTGGCAATGGTGGGGGCACCCCTGAAGACTTGACAACCAGTTCCCTCCATTCCTCTCTCTGTTGTATTTGGGGAGTGTTCATTATTTTTCAGAGTTTATGTACATTATCTGGTGTAGGTATCAAAATGACTATGATATCAATCTAAAACAATAATGACTACACAAAAAATGAACAGTAAAACATCAGCAACCTTTTGAGTTTATTTAAGTTCTGGAGGACAATGTTTCCAATTATTGTGTCTGTGCTGTTATGAGTTTATTACTGTATTCTTACAGTAGTTTATTCTGGGTTTTTTTTTTTGTTTTTTTACCAATCCTTTTGAATTCTTTTATTCATTTCAAATTTTATAAAACCATTATCTAGGTCACTCTAAAAGTATTCATTCATTCATTTTACTATTTTCTTCTAAATTGATATAAACTAATCCAGTCAAATGCAACAAATAATGTTTGCAGTCAGTGTGTTTAAAGCCCTCCCGATCAAATGAGGTCAGTGTGTTTAAAGCCCCTAACAATCAGTCCCTTGGATTGGATGATGCACTCTTCAGTGTAGGTTGGCTTATCTGAGTAAAGAAAAGGCATACAGCCCCCGCACCCTACCAGTCAGTTTTGTGACGTCAGCTCCACCACTGCGTTCAGTTCGAATTTTATTTTCTTGATAAATGCCAACAGCTACTTTTTGTTTGTATGTGTGTGTGTGTTCCTCAGCTAGAGCTCTGAGGTCCACCAATGGTAAGATTCTACCTATGCAACTTTTCTTGCTGTGGCTTTGCATGGTCCTTTTTTCTAGCCCTGAGGTGCTTGCTTTAGCTTTGTGTAGCTTTGATCTTAGCTCTGTGTCGCTTGCCTTCGCTCTGTGTAGCTTGCCTTAGCTCTGTGTCGCTTGCCTTTGCTCTGTGTAGCTTGCCTTCGCTCTGTGTCACTTGCCTTAGCTCTGTGTCGCTTGCCTTCGCTCTGTGTAGCTTGCCTTAGTTCTGTGTTACTTGTCTTGGCTTTGTGTAGCTTGCTGTTGCTCTGTGTAATTTACTGTATGGCTCTTGTCTGTCTGTGGCTGTTTAACTTGCTTGCCTCATGGCTCGTATCTGTTTTTCTGATATCTGTTTTGCATGCTTTAGCCTTGTTTACCCAGTTTTCTTAGTTCATAGGTAGTATGCCTTAGTTTTGTATTGCTATTTCTCTGAAACAGATTATACCAAGGGCTGTGGTTATGGTCTAGAGGTAACAGATTTTCCCTAAAATTAAGTTAGCAAAGTTCTACACTCTAAATCCCACCTGAATTCAGACTTTACCTGTCATTTTGCGACACTTCAGAGAGAGAAAAAAAATCAAGTTCCAGTCTTTCAGATTTGACAACAAGCAAAAGTGCTGTGTGCAATGCACTGTTACTACTGGTTGAAGAATCCATGGCAGCAAAAGCATGTTCTTATGCAGAGTTATTTTGGAAAACTTAATGATGTAGGAGCAGATCAAAATGTTGGATATACTGTGGTGATTTGCTCTCCTGGGGAAAAGTAAACCCAATTTTTATGTGTTGAAATTTTGCTGGAAAGTGTAGTGGAGTGTGTGTGTGTGTGTGTGTGTGTGTGTGTGTGTGTGTGTGTGTGTGTGTGTGTGTGTGTGTGTGTGTGTGAGAGAGAGAGAGAGAGCTTTTAGGTGGTGTGTGTTGAGAGGGGGGTCTTGTGTGTGTGAAACTTGTGTGGTTTGGGGGAGGGGGTCAGGACTGGGGGGGGGGGGGGGGGGGGGGTTGTGTGAAGGTGAAACTTGTTAGCTGGGTGTGTGTGTGTTGGGGGGGGGGGGGGGTGCATGAAAACTTTAGCTAGTGGGGAGGGGGGGTGGCGATGAGGTGAGAGAAAGAGGGGGTGGGGAGTTTGTGTGTGTGGAACTTTTTAGCTTGAATGGCTGTGTGTGTGTGTGGAGAGAGAGAGATGAGAGAGAGAGTTCTTTTTCTTTTTTCTTTTTTCCTTTATATCGAGGATAATGGAATAAGCACTTGTGTGTGTGTGTGTGTGTGTGTGTGTGTGTGTGTGTGTGTGTGTGTGTGTGTGTGTGTGTGAGAGAGAGAGTTTTTTTTAGCTGGTGTGTATGTGTGTGTGTTTGATGTTTGTTTTTGAGAGATTTCAAAGTGCGAAAAAAATTTTGAATAGTTAACTGTCATGACAATAGTTTGCCATTGTTTAAAAGAATTACTAGCTTTAGGTAATGATGGATGAAATAAGCATATGAGCAACTTTTTTTTACGTTGACTGAATGAATTTATTGGTTTAAATAATTTTTATTCAGATTTTTTTTTTAACAAACATTGAAAACAACAGCATTCAGGAACCATAGCAACAACAAGCTTGTAGCTTATAGTGTGCTCAATTCAACAATAAAAATTAACATGAAAATGACGGCCGTTGGGCTGCAATGTGCAAAACAACAACAAAAACAAAGAAACCAACCTCAAATGCAATCTTTGCTAGAAGAAGAAAAAGTAACTCAAAGAATTATATCTATTTATAGATAAAGCACATAAAGATAATGAGAATAGAATATATTTCAAAAAGAAAACAAAAACAAAACACAAAACAACAATAAAAACTGGAGAAGGATAGAGAGAGTGAGAGACCAACCCATGAATATTCCATCTACAAGGCCAAAAATACTCTTAAGTTAGTTATGATGATATCAGGTTATAATCTACATAAACAATAACAATTATCGAATAAATCGTGTACTATATCAGAATTTGTTAATTGCTATTCACCTTTCGAAGCTGTAGCATGTTTTCTTAACAATCATACAGACATTAGCGAAGAGCAAAGAAAGTTAAATAAAAGTTAAATAAGTGCTCCAAACCTGTACTGAGACTTTCCTTAATTGGTTACTGTCATTTGACAAAAAGTATTATAAAAATCGTTTTGAATCACATATAAATTGATGGACAACTTCAACAATAAAAATGTTTGTCTTCATATTTAATTCGGGGCTGCCTGTTAAAAGAATTTGCAAAATAACATATTCGGGGGGGAGCATAGCAAGTGTGTTGGCACGGACTAGATCAAAATTAGGACAGTTCAAAAAATAGTGTTCGGCTGTCTCCTGTGCATTGCCACAAGCACACAATGGATCGTTTGCTACGTGACGTTGAAACATATCATATTTTAGATCACTTATTCCAAGTCGAAGTCGACAATGCAGTATTTGTTCTTTTCTTTCACCGTGATAAAAATACAAAGGTACAGTAGGATCATTTATAGATAAATATCGTTTGAATTGGCTTAAAGACTGACTATTTTTGATAGAATCTGGAAGAGAGTTCCACAGTAAAGTTGTTGACGGAATGAAAGACTTTTTATATATTTCTGTGTTACACTTTGGTAAGCTACGTTCGTATGGCCTTCTTCTATGATACGGATTTATGTCGGTTACTAGTGGAGGAATAAGATCAACTAAGTATTGGGGACATAAACCATTAACCATTTTATGATAGTAACAGAGTTTGTGTCTGGCTCTTCGTTCTTTCAGAGGCAGAATCCAGACTCTTGGTACAATTTTTCATGGGATGTGCCACGAACAGCTCCGACTATTGTTCGTATTGCATCAAGCTGCAACATTTCTAACGATTTTGACTGTGTTTCAGTACAATTATCCATATTATGTCGGCATAGTCGAAATGAGGGAGGATAAATGACTTATACATTGTTTCAAGTGTTTTTCTATTAAGTTTATATTTATAGCTTTTAAGGCATGAAACCAACATAGTTACAGTATTTATTATGCTCTTAATATGCTCATCCCATTTACAATTGTCCTGAATGATGATACTAGGTGTTTATGCATACTTTTATTTTGAAGGTAGGTCGAGTCGAATGAAAGAGGCAGGATCGTGTTATTGTTGCGAGAAAAATTTAACAGCTCTGTTTTGTCTGCATTAAAGCTAACTTTCCAGCACTTGGCCCAGAAAATCTATTTTTTCTAAATCTGAATTAAGTATTTCGGCGCGAATATTTGAATCGTTTAATGCTAAAGACATGCTAGTATCATCTGCGAATAGTCTTATATCAGATTCTATATTGTTCACAATGTCATTTATGAAAATTAGAAATAGTAATGGACCTAAGACTGATCCCTGAGGAACGCCAGCACTTATAGTTTTAAAATCTGATTTATTTCCTTTAATAACTACTGCTTGGGAACGATTTGAAAGATAGTCAGTAAACAGTCTAATAACTTACCTCGTATACCATATGCTTTCATCTTGTGCAGGAGCCCTTTGTGCCAGACACGGTCAAACGCTTTTGATATGTCAAAATATACTGCCTGTGTTGTGATTCCTCTATCATATGAGGAACAAAGACTGTTGTATATACAAAGTAACTGGTTGACAGTAGAGTCTCTAGGAGTAAAACCTGATTGGAATGGAGAAAGAATGAGATTTGAAGATAGGAAGTGATAAACCTTGGAATGAATACATTTTTCTTAAAACCTTCCAACACAACTTAGTAATGAAATTGGTCTATAATTATTACATAGATCTTTTGATGCTTTTTTATGTATAGGATTAACTAAAGCTGTTTTCCAGAGTTTTGGGAATCTACATTCAGTTAGACTCTATTAAAGATATTTGTTAAGGGATTCAGAATTAATGTAGCGACAATTTTAAAAGTTTATTGTGAACTAAATCTAATCCTACCGCTTTATTCACACCAGGTAAGAACAAACTTCTTCAACCTCAGAAGTTGACAGCAAAATTTCATTTATTTCTTTTTCAAAAAAAGGAATGTCTGGGGGAACATCGTCATCATTTTCCAGAGTTGACTGGGAAATGAAAAAACTATTGAAAATATCCGCCTTATCCCTGCTTGAGTAATAAACAGTGTTGTTAAACAAAATAGGAGGAATTTCGTTGGAATCTATTCCTTTCTTTTTTAGAAACTGTTTCACTAGTTTCCACCATCTCTTTTTGTCCAAACTTAGACGGGTTTGAAACACTGCTTTCTAGTTCTGATGTGTATTCTAACTGTCTCTCCCTTTGCACAGAGTTCACATAGTTCCGAAACTGGCGAAAACGAAGCCAGTTTTCAGGCGAGTTAGTTAGTTTGGCGGTTCTGTGAATAACCTTTACGTTCAGCAATTAGCATTATAATTTCATTGTCATCCAAGGTACATCATTGGGACGAATACTAACAGTTTTAACTGGCATACATAATTTTGCTTTATCCATTAGAATTTTTGAAAACATCTCAGCACTTTCGTCTAAAGTTTTCCGCATAAATAACTTCATCCCAATTGACTTGCAATAACAGATTACGAAATTTTGATTGATCTAGTTTGTTATAGTTAAATATTGTTCTTTTAAATGGCTGTTCTTTGTTAATAGTATTTCTGAAGTGGCACAAGGAACTGTGGTCACTACAGATAGCTGGCAGAACTTCAACTGAGTGTACTAGGTTAGGACACTGTGTAATAATCAGATCTAAACAAGAATGTGTTGAATCAGTGATCCGAGTAGGCTCATTAACTAATTGTTTAAGCTGATAGCGATTTAGAAGGTCCAATTAGATAGTGAGAAGGTGTATCTAGGAAATTTGTGTTAAAGTCGCCAAAAATTATGAACTTAAGTAGCGTGTTATTAACATTATCTATGCTTTTTCCTATTAAAATTCCAGTAATTCAACTGTGAGTTGGGTGGACGATAGAATGATCCAATCAGTATACTTGTTTGGTCTAATTTTGTTTCAATCCACACTGCTTCCAAACTCATTAACATGTAAATCAGGCCGAGCTTTACAATATAGATTATTTCTTACATAAATAGCTACCCCACATGTGGGTCATGTGGTCTGTCAACCGAATTGGTGGATGAAAATTAGTCAGGTGATGGAAACTGTTTGTGATCCATTTCAGAAAGCCATGTTTCTGATACAGTAATTATATCAGTGTTGTGATATTCTGATTGTAACAATTGTATCTTACCTCTGATACTTCTTGGTTTATGTGCACAATTTTTAAATCAGTTATAGGAACAGGCCCTGGGTTAACCTCTACGTCTCCACACATTAACAAAAGTAAGTGCAACCACTGGAAAGAGATAGAACCTTTATTATCCCTATTATTATTATTATTATTACTAATAAGCCAGTACATAGGGTCAAAAGAAATAGAGCTGTTTGTTAAATGGCTTTTATCATCATGAATGAAAGTAACAAAATGAGCAAACACTGACAGTGTTATGTTATAGGGATGTCGGTTGCATGAGAATATTAAAAACTGTACAATCAAAGATTTATCAAGAAAGGCTAGCTTCCTTTCTTTGGCCAAGGCTTTAGAATGATACATGCCGATCCTTGCACGATACACATCCACACCTACTGCCATTCAGGTTACACCACTAAGCCGCAGCATAACAAACAGGTGTGTGTCAAGGACCAGCATAATCAAAGCACATAAAATTGCCCTCCATCTCTCTAAAGAAGAAAAAAGTTGATAAACAACTAAATCGTTTAAAAGGATACGAAATGTTCGAAAAAATTAACAAAAAAGACATGTTGCAATGGAAATAGAAAAAAAAAATCACAAGCATTAAATGAACCAAAACACTTTCCACCAACGAGTTCAGTGAAAGACAACAAAAGGGAGCTAAAATCAACGTGTATCAATGAATTTATTGAGGAATGATGGTTTTTTTCTGGTCCTTTTTTTGTTGTTTACCCGCTTTTATTTCAAAGAGATTGGGAATATTAGAAATATTTGGAATTATGAGTGCCTTATTACAAAATGTGGTTTTCTTTTTTCTATAGTTTTTTTTTGTTAGTGTTTTAAAAATTTTGTTTACAAGAGTGACTGTTATTTGAAACTTTGTTGTCATGGTCTTTGTAATGCTGTATGTTTATGCGGAAACTTGTGTCAGCATTGATTTGATTTAAAGTGTAATTGTGTCAACATTGTAATTGAAATTGTGTTAACATTGATTTGATAAACGTCATTGAAATTGTGTAAGCATTGATTTGACAAACTTATCATTGAAATTGTGTTAAATGTGGATCTGGTCATCTAAACTGGCTTTCAGTTGAACTTGTGTAGATATTAGTTTGAATATATCTGAAATCATTTGAAAATTGAATTTGTGTTCAATAGTGACTTGGTCACAGAAAGCAACTTTTTTGTGGTCAGTGTGTGTGTGTGTGTGTGTGTGTGTGTGTGTGTGTGTGTGAGAGAGAGAGAGAGAGAAAAAAACTTTTTAGTCTAGTATGTTTGTTGTGGAGGGGGGGGGGGGGGGTTCATGGTGGAGGTCTTGTGTGTATGTGTGTAACTTTTTTGCTGGTGTGTGTTTTGGGGTGTGGGTTGATGGATTGAGTGAGAGAGAAAGGGGGGGGGGGGTGAGTGAGAGAAAGAAAAAGTGGTGGGGGGAGTGAGAGAGAGAGGTGTGTGTGTAAATCTTTTTAGTGTGTGTGTGTAACTTTTTAGCTGGTGTGTGTTTTGGGGTGTGGGTGGGTGGGTTGAGTGAGAGAGAAGGGAGACGGGGGGGGGGTTGAGTGAGAGAGAGAAAAAGTGGTGGGGGGAGTGAGAGGTGTGTGTGTAAATCTTTTTAGCGTGTGTGTGTGAGAGAGAGAGAGAAACTTTTTAGCTAGTGTGTTTGTTGTTGGGGGAGGGGGGGTCATGGTGGGGTATTGTGTGTGTGGTAACTTTTTAGCTGGGGTGTGTTTTGGGGTATGGATGGGTGGGTTGAGTAAGAGAGAAAGGGGGACGGGCGGGGGGGGGGGGGGGGGGGGGGGGGGGGTTTGAGTGAGAAAGGGGGGAGGGGGGGGTTGATGTGAGAGAGAGAAGGGGAGGGGGGGGGAGTTGAGTGAGAGAGAGACAAGGGGAGGGTGGGTTGAGAGAGAGAGAGGGGAAGGGTGGGGGGGTCGAGTGAGAGAGAAAAGGGGGAGGGGGGGTTGAGTGAGAGAGAGAAGGGGAGGGGGGGGGGGGGGTTTGAGTGAGAAAGGGGGAGGGGGGGGGGGTTGAGTGGAAAGGGGGAGGGGGCGGTTGGGGGGCGGTTTGAGGTGAGAGAGGTTTGTGTGTAATTTTTTTAGTGTGTGTGTGTTTGAGAAAATTTTTAGCTAGTGTGTTTGTTGTTGGGGGGTGGGTGGGGGGGGTTCATGGTGGAGGCCTTGTGTTTGTGTGTATGTGTGTAACTTTTTAGCTGGTGTATGTTTTGGGGGGGGGGGGTTGTGGGGGGGGGGGGTTTGAGTGAGAGAGAAAAGGGGAGGGGGGGGTTTGAGTGAGAGAGAGAGAAAAGTGGGGAGGGGGAGGTGAGAGAGAGATGTGTGTGTGTGTAAATCTTTTTTTAGTGTGTGTGGAGGAGGAGAGAGAGAAACTTTTTAGCTAGTGTGTTTGTTGTTGTTTGGGGGGGGGGGGGGGGTGTCATGGTGGAGGTTTCTTGTGTGTGTGCGCGTGTTGTGTAACTTTTTAGCTGGTGTGTGTTTTGGGGTGTGGGTGGGTGGGTTGGGAGGGGGGGGGGGGGGGGTTGGGAGAGAAAAAAAAGGGGTGGGGGGGGGAGTGAGAGGAGAGAGGTGGTGTGTGTAAATTTTTTAGTGTGTGTGTGTGAGAGAGAGAAACTTTTTAGCTAGTATGGTTGTTGTGGGGGGGGGGGGGGGTTCATGGTGGAGGTCTTTGTGTGTGTGTTTTAGTGGTGTGTGTTTTGGGGTGTGTGTGGGTGGGTTGAGTGAGAGAGAAAGGGGTGGGGGGGGGGGGGGGGGAGTGAGAGAGGGTGTGTGTGTAAATCTTTTAGCGTGTGTGTGTGAGAGAGAGAAACTTTTCAGCTAGTGATTTTGTTGTTTGGGGAGGGGGGGGGGGGGGGGGGGGTCCTGATGGATGTCTTCTGTGTGTATGTGTTGTAATTTTTAGTGGTGTGTGTTTTGGGGTGTGGGTGGGTGGGTTGAGTGAGAGAGAGAAACTTGGGGGGAGGAGTGAGAGAGAAGGGTGTGTGTGTAAAATTTTTTTAGTGTGTGTGTGTGGTGGAGAGAGAGAGAGAGGGAGTGAGGAGAGGAGGAGAGGAGAGGGGGGAGGAGGAGAGGAGAGAGAGAGAGAAACTTTTTTAGCTAGTGTGTGTGTTTGGGTGGGGGTGGGGAGGTGGGGGGGGTCATGGTGGAGGTCTTGGGTGTGTGTGTTGCGGGTGTAACTTCTTAGCTGGTGTGTGTTTTGGGGTGTGGGTGGGTGGGTTGAGTGAGAGGGGAAGGGGGGGGGGGGGGGTGAGTGAGAGAGAGAAAAAAGGGGGGGGGAGGGGAGGTGAGAGAGAGGGGAGGTGTGTTTGTAAATCTTTTTAGCATGTGTGTGTGTGTGAGTGGAGAGAGAGAAACTTTTTAGCTAGTGTGTTTGTTGTTGTTTGGGGGAGGGGGGGGGGTGTCATGGTGGAGGTTTTGTGTGTGTGTAACTTTTTAGCTGGTGTGTGTTTTGGAATGTGGTGTGGTGGGTTGAGCGAGGAGAGAAAGAGGGAGGGGGGGGGGGGTTGAGTGAGAGAGAGAAAAAGTGAAAAGTGGGGGGGAGTGAGAGAGAGAGGTGTGTGTGTAAATCTTTTTAGTGTGTGTGTATGTGTGAGAAACTTCTTAGCTGGTGTGTGTTTTGGGGGTGTGGGTGGGTGGGTTGAGTGAGAGAGGGGAGGGGGGGGGGGGTTGAGTGAGAGAAAAAAGTGGGGAGGGGGGAGTGATGAGAGAGAGAGGTGTGTGTTTTAAATCTTTATAGTGAGTGTGTGTGGGTGTGTGTGTTTGGGGAGGGTGGTGGTGAGGGTGAGAGATTTTTTCTGTAGGTGAAACTTTTAGGGGCGTGGGGGGGGGAGTGAAAGAGAGAGGTGTGTGTGTAAATCTTTTTAGCGTATGTGTGTGTGTGTGTTTTGGGAGGGTGGTGGGGGAGAGTGAGGGTGGGAGATTTTTTTTGTAAGTAAAACTTTTTAGGGGGGGGGGGGGGGGGAGTGAAAGAAATTATTTTTTTAGCTGTGCGTGTGTTTGTAGTTTTTTTTGGGGTGTTTTTCTTTTTTTTATATATATTTTTTTAGTGCTTTAAAAATTTAGTTCATAAGAGTGACTGTTATTTGAAACTTTGTTGTAGTGGTCTTTGTAATGCTTGTATGTTTATGCGGAACTTGTGTCAGCATTGATTTGATTTAAAGTTGTAATTGTAATTGTGTCAACATTGTACTTGAAGTTTTGTAAGCATTGGTTTGACAAACTTGTAAATATGGATTGGTCATCTAAACTGGCTTTCAGTTGAACTTGTGTAGATATTAGTTTGAATATCTGAAATCATTTGACATTTAATTTGTGTCAAAGCGACTTTTTTTTTGTGGTCAGTGTCTGTGTGTGTGTTGTGTGTGAGAGAGAGAGAGGAGAGAGAGAGAAACTTTTTAGCCAGTGTGTTGTTGGGGGGGGGGGGGGGGGGGGGCATGGTGGAGGTCTTGTATGTGTGTATGTAACTTTTTAGCAGGTGTGTGTTTTGGGGTGTGGGTGGGTTGAGTGAGAGAGAAAGGGGGAGGTGGGGGGGGGGGGGGTATTGATGTGAGAGGGAGAGAGAGAGAAAAAAGTGGGGGGGGAGTGAGAGAGAGAGGTGTGTGTGTAAATCATTTTGCTGT
>JASPKP010008353.1:0-11671 GCA_030674155.1 Stramonita haemastoma | reverse complement strand
CAGAAAACAAAATATGGATAAGAATAAAGATTATTTGTTTTGGATAAAAAAAAAAAAAAACAAAAAAATAAACAAACAAAAAAAAACAAAGCAAAAAAAAAAAAGGGCGCAATGATTAAAGAAAAAATGAGAATATGAGGGGTTTTAAAATGACTGAAAACATCATCCCCCCCACCATCTGTCATCAAAAAAAGCCCCCAAAAAACATAATTTTTAAAAAAAAAAGGGGGGGAAGGGAAACCCAACAACAAAAAAAAAACCCAAAAACTCACAAAAAACCACTCCACACAAAACACTCCCCACAAAACCACACACACCCCACACACACAAAACCCCCCCCAAACACACGCACGCACGCACAACACCACACACACAAACCCCACAACACACCAAACCCCACACACCCCACACACACACACACACTCACACCCCCACACACACACACACACACACACACACACACACAAAACCAAAAACCCCACACAAAACACCACACCACACACACACACACAAAGGCGAAATAAAAAAAGAGCAAACGAGAATTGAGAGGCTAATGACTGAAAACAAAAATTTTCCACCACCATCTAGCATAAAAAATAGTCTCATAAAAAAATTTTGATAAAAGGGAGAAGAACAACAAAACAAAAAACCCAACTCACACAAAAAACCCACCCCACACACACAAACACCCCCAAAAAAACCCCACACACACACACCCCAACCACCCACACCACACACACACTCACACACTCTTCTCCCACCACACCCACACCCCAAAACCCCACACCCCCCCCCAAAAAAACCGCAAACACACACATCACCCCCCAAAAAAACACACGCAAACACACGCAAAGAGAGAGAGAAGGAGAGGGGAGAGAGAGAAAAAGGGGGGAGAGGAGAGAGGGAGAGAGAGAGAGAGAAGGAGAGAGACGAGAGGGGGGAAGAGAAGGGGGGAGAGAGAGTTAAATTGTGCCCAAAAAAGCATATTTTTGTTGTTTCTTTTTAAAACCAGAGAGCAAAAAAATTTTTTAAATGCAAAAAATGTAAACAAAATTTTTTTCCCACCTCTTTCCTTCCCCATGTCTGAGACATCAATATTGGGGGGAAGTGTGTCGCATGAGGCGCCCAAAAGTGCTCCCCCAGATCACTTTAGTGCGTCATTTTCTTTATCTTTTCCCCCATTCGGAGGTCCCTCTCTACCCCAAAGGTGAAAGGGGAAAGGTGTCCAATAACCAAGCGGCGTAGGGGAACGAGGCATCAGAGACCTCAGCTTCCTAGGGCCAGCATTTGAAGGCGGCGCCCATCTCCTCTCCTCACTGTTTTACCCCACTGACCCAAAAAAGGGCAGGGACCATTTACAGCTGGGGGAACTGGGGGAACTGTACTGAAGCCAAGGTGCCCAAAAGGTCAAACCGCTACTCAAAACATTCTAGAGTTTTCCAAGATTTGTTTGAAAAATATGTCGATTTTTTTTTTTCAAAAAAATTCAAATTCAAAGGGGTTCCCGGTTCTAAATTTTGGGAAGAGTGAGGAATTAAACATTCTTTTACCGTTACTCTTTCTGTCTGTCTCTTGTCTGCCCCGTCTGGGCTTTCTTTCTGTCTGTCCGTCTGACTGTCTTTCTTTTTTGCTGTCTGACTGTCTTTCTTTCTGTCTGTTTTGCTTCTCTGTCCCCTATCTGTCTTTCTGTCTGTCTGTGTCTGTCTGGGGTCTTTATTTTGTCCTCTCTTTCTTCCCCCTTCATGGGGTGTCGCGTGTGTGTGTATGGGGTGTAAAGTGTGTTTTGTGTGTGTGTGTGTTCCCCCGCGCCGCGCGTCCATGCGCATAAATAGGCACATGAATTGGGAAATTTTTAAGCCTTATTTTGTGTAGAAAATATAGTTGCTAAGTTTAAAATTTACTCATTTTTCCTTCCCCGGCGGCCCAGCCGTACCTTTCCTAATTCGTGCCTTTTGTGTTCAAATCTGAGGTGCCCTTCAGGAGACAATTAAACCCATTACCTTTTGTCCACTCCCCAAAAACCAACAACAACAAAAACTGATACAATTTTCCTTACAGCCCCGGTGGGTGAGCGGATTGACTAACAAAGCCCACAAACACACAGGGCGGCAATCGTCGACAATTTCTTTTTGTCTGATCAATAACAACGCAAGCGGATTGTATGATCTGCATGCAGTCACGTAGGAGGCGTTCCCTCCCTTTCTGTATCATTTAACCCCCCTTTCCCCCACCCTACATGCTCCCTTACAACACACCACAAAACCACACACACACGACACACACACACACACACACACACACACACACACACACACACACACTGACCACACACACACACACACCACACACACACGACGCACGCAAACACACACGGACGCACACGCGCGCGCGCACACACACACACACACACACACACACACACCTCACACACACCACACACACACACACTCAAACACACACACACACACACACACCACACACACACACATCTCTCTCTCTCTCTCTCTCTCTCATCCACACACACACACACACACACACACACACACACACACACACACACACACTCTCTCTCTCTCCTCTCTCACTCACACACACACCACACACACACACACAACACACACCCACACACACACACCCACACTCTCTCTCTCTCTCTCTCTCTCTCTCTCTCACACACACACACACACACACATACACACACACCCTTTCCCCCTCTCCCCACCCCCCCACCCCCACCCCACCCCCCCCATCCTCTCCCCTCTTCATCCCCACGATATCGGTCATAAACTCAGGCAGACAATCTCTCCCCACGCCCAGACCCAGACCCGACACAAACCTGAGCCCTTCGATTGAGGGCGACAGGAGCCAAACCACACGTCCCCAATCACCCATCATGGCACATCAAAGCCGGCCTACCCACCCCACTACCCCCACCCCACACTCCCCCTCCTCTCCACTCAAAGCAGGGGGGGGGCAGTGGGCAGGGTAATGTCCATTAAACCCTCCCCCCATTGTTGCCCCAATCAAGGGCCTGCTTGCAGGGGTCAGTCAGCCCCACGCATGCACAGAACTCTGCCGACAACAGAACTAGGGACCTCCGGGTCCCCTAGAGACCGGCCTGTGGGTTTTACGGTCCGTCTGTTTCCAATATCTACCGGGGTCGGATGTCAAGGAGTTAGCGGCAGATAGAGCAATGGACAAAAAAATCCGCTCTCCCCTCCTCTGGCACGACCTCGGAATGGCCAGTGGTCACTTTTACAGGGTGAGGGAGGGGGGGGGATGGAGGGGGGGTTGGGGGGGGGGGGGGGGCACAGCAGGAGTTAGGTCTGGAAGGAAAGAAAGAAAAGGTGCAGTCATATCGCTGCCCAAAGCCGCAAATGACGGGGTTTTTTTTAAGGGGAGGGTATTTGACCGCACCGCGAGTGAGACAAAAGAAGACTTGTGTGTGGGTTGGATGGGGGAGGGGGAAAAAGCGTGGACGCCACCTGCGCAAAAATGTGTGGCACGTCTGTGTGTGCTCATTTATGCACGCGGGGTACAGTAGCAAACAGACAAATGGAAGGAAGGGAGGAAGGAGGGGCGATGTAGAGACGGAGGTATGCGAGAGGGCAGTGGCTGACCGCCCTGCAGACTGGTATGGTATGGCATGGTAGGGTGAGGTCAGTGCTGTGGGGGCATGGCAGTTTCCTGGCCAAAAAATGTCCTGATGCTCTGTATCTCTGAATGTCTGACGGCACACGCGCCTTTCTTTTTTTTTTATCTTTTAGAGGCAAAAATACCAAGTATGTGTCACAGCGCTTAACTTCGATTTTGATCTGTCTGTTTGTTTGATTTACTATCTATCTATCTATCTATCTATCTATCTAAACTATCTATCTATCTATCTATCTATCTATCTATCTATCTATCTATCTATCTGTCTGTCTGTCTGTCTATCTATCTATCTATCTATCTATCTATCTATCTCTCTCTCTCTCTCCTCTCTCCTCTCTCTCTCTCTCTCTCTCTCTCTATCTATCTATCTATCTATCTACTATCTATCTAATCTATCTATCTATCTATCTATCTATCTATCTATCTGTCTGTTTGTCTATCTATTTGTCTGTTTGTCTATCTATCTATCTATCTATCTATCTATCTATCTATCTATCTATCTATCTATCTATCTATCTATCTATCTATCTATCTATCTATCTATCTATCTGTCTGTTTGTCTATCTATTTGTCTGTTTGTCTATCTATCTATCTATCTATCTATCTATCTATCTATCTATCTATCTATCTATCTATCTATCATCTATCTATCTATCTATCTATCTGTCTGTTTGTCTATCTATTTGTCTATCTATCTATCTATCTATCTATCTATCTATCTATCTATCTATCTATCTATCTATCTATCTATCTATCTATTATCCATCGATCGATCCACCAATCTTTCCTTTATTCTTTTTTTTTATCTTTTCCTTTTTTGAATAGTGAATGGATCACCCCCCTCTCCCCCTTCTTCTTTCAAGCATTTCCAAACGATGTCAACAAGGCACAGAAACAGCAAATCATTCACTGCAGACTAGACTTGAAATACTATTAACCTAACTATGATTTAACAAAGGACATAACATGGAACTACTCTCTCATCATCCCCTACAAACAGCAACTCAAACAAACGCTGAACATTTTTTATATATAATATTATATATTTTTACTGTCCGCATTTTTCAACTGTTTCCTGTCATTAAAATCAAAGTTTGAAACAAGTCAAAAGAACTTAAATACTTGATCATGTTATGGCAGCAGATGGCTAAGCTTCCATGATAACAGTAACATTTGATATTAAGACAGCATGATTTTTATTTATCCAAACGGTTTATAGAATACAAAGAAAAATAATGTCAACAAGATTTTGTCTCGGTTTGGAGTGCTCTCCCCTTTTCCTGTGTTCCGCTTTTTCGGAAAAAAGGGCCATTGTTTGCCGGTGGGAACGGAAGACAAATTAAAAACTGGATACACATGGGACTAGATGTAAAAAAAAAAAAAAAAAACACACGTGTGCTTATTCCATTAAATCCTCCGAAATAAAAGAATACAGCAAAGTTTTTTGGGGCTGTCGTAGTGACAAAGAACATGTTCCCTCTTTTGTGTAGTTGTTTGCTTCCTGTTTGTTTGTGTACTTTTCATCTCATTTCTTGTCTACTGAAATGTCTTATTGTTGTATGCTTTTCTTACTTTTTTTTCTCGTGTAGCTGAAAGTTGTATGTTTGAAAACTTGACTTCATGTATAAAAGGTAAAGGGTCCCATAACCTTTGTGGTCGTAGGGGAGCGAGGCACCAAGACCTCAGCTTCTCTAGGGGCCAGCATGTTGAGGGGGGCGCCAATCTCCTCTCCCTCGCTGCTTTACCTTCCCTGCCCTAAAGTGGGCGGGTTACCCATTTACAACTGGGTGAACTGGGGGACGGGATAGCTCAGGGGTCAGAGCGCTCGCTTTCACCCGGGCCAAGTTAAGCAGTGTCGATGTGGTTGCCAGTTGGATGGGTGACAGTTTGCGCGCCTTGCTACAGTACAGTTCCTAACATAATACAATGCAACGCAACACAATATGAAATGCACAACAATACAATACAATACAATACAATACGACTGATACGAAGAAATATTTATTACACAATACAACGTGGTGTAACACAATACAAATCAACAACACAAAACAACAAAACACATCACAACAACACAACACAACACAACACAAAAAAACACAACACAACACAAAAGGCCAAGCGTTAAAAGATTCGAACTCGGGATCTGATGGAGAGAAGAAGAAGAAAAGAAAAGAAGAAGAAGAAGAAGAAAAGAAGAAAAGAAGGAAAAGAAGAAGAAAAGATGAATAAATTGTTTATTGATTGATTGATTGATTGATTGTTTTGAATCTTTAATGGGTAAAGAATTAGGCACAGTAAAGGCCTTTTTACAATTCTGCCTAAAAGACAACCAACCAAGGCTAATCAAAAACAAAAAAATTATAATAAAATAAGATAAACGTCAAAATTAATAGTAACTCTAAATGGAACAAATAAACAAACTTGAGAGAAACTTCTGAAGTTAAAAAGAAAAAAAAGACATTAAGCTTTAAAGGAACATTATCAAAACAATCCACAAAGTTATATAGATTCACTTACTTAGGCGAAGAAGAAGAAGAAGAATCAAAGAAGAAATGAGAAGGAAGAAAAAAGAAAATAGGAGGAGAAGAATGCAAAGAAATTAAAAGAAGAAAGAAGAAGAAGAAGAAAAGAAGAAGAAGAAGAAGAAAAAAGAAAGAAGAAAAAAAGAATCGAGAAGGAAGAAGAAGGAGGAGAAGGAAGATGAAAGAAGAAGAAGAAAAGAAGAAGAAGAATGCAAAGAATAGCAAAGAAAAGAAGAGAAGAAAAAAGAAGAAGAAAAGAAGAAGAAAAAAGAAGAAGAAGAAGAAGAAGAAGAAGAAGAAGAAGGAGGAGGAGAAGAAGAAATCGAGAAGGAAGAAAAAGGAGGAAAAGGGGAGGGGAAGAAGAAGAGATTCTCCTGGTTTCTGCAAATCCTTCGAACAAAAAAAAATAAAAAACGGCGATAGTACATGGCAGAACATATTCTACACACATTAATAGTACGGCCGAAAAATGTTCTACACACATTACACACATCCACCTCTCTTCCGTAGCTTGGCTGTCAGGTGGTTGGTCGATGTCCTGGATGGCACAAACATACCTAGCATGCAATCTGTGGTTTGGAGCTAGAAGGCTAAATCTACCACGCTCACTTTGCCTAAAACACAAACCCCATGAAAGTGTCAAGGGCCTGTATGTGCTTCAATGACTCCTCAAGGAGCTAAAGAAGAAGTCATGTTGTCTTTGGTTACTGAGTCTTTCTATGAAGCTTGTTGAGCTGTTTGTGTGTCACTGTTCAATATCTTGCTTCTTCCTTTGTGATGTCAAAAAAAGAAATAAAATGAAACAAAATAAAATAAAAAAAAAACCCTCTTTGACGAAAAGCTGTCAGATCATAACCACAAAAGGGTCGTGGGATTTATTGCTGTTTTTGAGAAATGGCGATTGCTTTTTCTGCGTCTGTCCTTCCTCCCATCCTCTCTCTCTCTCTCTCTCTTCTCTCCTCCCCCATCCTCTCCTCCCCCTCTCTCTCGTCTCTGTCCCTGTCTCTGTCTCTGTCTCTGTCTCTCTGTCTCTGTCACTCCTTTTCTCTCTCTCTGTCCTCCTCCTCTGTCTCTGTCTCTGTCCTCTTTTGTCTCTGTCTCTCTGTCTCTCTCTGTGTCTCTGTGTCTCTGTCTCCTGTGTCTCTGTCTCTGTCTCTCTCTGTCTCTGTCTGTCTGTCTGTCTGTCTGTCTGTCTGTCTTCTGTCTGTCTGTCTGTCTGTCTGTCCCCTCTCCTCCTCTCTCCTCTCCCCTCTCTATCTCTCTTCTCTCTCTCTCTCTCTCTCTCTCTCTCCTCTCTCCTCTTCTCTTCTCTCATCTGCCTCTTTGCTCTATCGCTTGTCTTTCGTATGTTTTTGTCTCTATGTCTCCCCAATCATCCCCCAAGCTGTCTCTCTGTCTGGTTGGCTTTCTCTCTCCTTCTCTATTGGCTTTATCGTATGGATTTATTTAAGTGTTTACGGTGATTCTTTATTTATTTACTTTATTCGTTTGTTATTTTTACCCCTATTCTTCACAAGGGCCGGTGTAAAAGAACCACTTGCTTATAAATCCAAATGACCTCAGATCTATAAAAAAAAACACATTCGAGTTGGAGTTCTCTCCCGTTGCTTGTTTTCCAACTCACCCCCCCCCCCCTCTCTCTCTCTCTCTCTCTTCTCTCTCTCCCCTCTCCCCCTCTCTCTCTCTCTCTCTCCTCTCTCCCCTCCCTCCCTCTCTCTCTCTCTCTTTTCTCTCTCCTCTCTGTCTTCTCTCTCTCTCTCCCCTCTCTCCCCTCTCCTCTCTCTCCTCTGTCTTTTTTCTCTGTCTCTCTCTGTCTCTCTCTGTCTCTCTCCCTCCCTCCTCTTCCCCTGTCTCTCTTCTCTCTTCTCTCTCTCTCACTCTCTCTCTCTCCCCTCTCTCCTCTCTCTTCTCCTCTCTTCCCCTCCTCTCTCGCTCTCTCTTTGTCTTGCAGCAGCAGCAGCACTCATAATCTCAGGTCGCCTGTTGCGTAGATCAGGGTTTTAATAGGCCTTCAGCCGGACCCTACATCATGCTCGCAAGGACGTAAGGCTTGTCACTTTATGGACCGGGGCTGATTTGCAGGAGGGGGCCTCTAAGAAGAGCAGGGGCCTTTATTGGCGGGCATAAAAAAGTGAGAAAACAAGCGTATTTGTCAAGGATGGTAGCCGCCTCTTGGAAGTCCCCGTACTCAGCATTGTGAGCGGGGGAAAGGCCAGCGTCTATTCTGCTTGATTGGTCCACGTAATGAGCAAGTGTCGTCTGCTTTTCTGATATAAGAGAGCGCGCGCGCCGAAGAGCGCCGAGCGAGCTTCCCGACACTCATGAAAAAAGTGTAAAGACTATGTGGATTATAAAAAAAAAGAAGGAAAAGAAGAAGAGGAAAATTATAAAAGAGTGACAGGAAAATGAAAAAAGAAAAAAGGAAAAAAAGGGCGAAGAAGAAAGAGCTATATGGAGGAAAAGTCAAAACGCATGGAGTTCAAAGGCTGGATGACTATTATTGTCTCCCCTACCACCCCCCCCCCCCTCTTCTCCCTCACCCACCCCCCTCCAAAAAGACACACAAAAAAAGACAATCCACCTTTTACAACCCACTAGCGCTATGATCCATCCCCATACACCTTCCCTCCTCCTCTTCCTCTTCCTTCTCCTCCTCCTTTTCCTCTGACAAGAAAAGAGCACTCTAGCCGTGAGTGGCGTTTATTGGAAAGTGATTTCCCCTTGTTCCTGTTTAGTCCCCAGAACTAAGGATGACGGTTAATAGCTACGGATCTTGTTAATACCCGGATGGAAGCAGGGGTTTGTGGGAGATGTCTGATCTTTTTGGACCCATGCCCAAGCCTCATACCCAGTGCCTTTTATGAAGGGGGACAGCTTCCGTTCACCATCCCCCCTCAAATCTTCTTTCTCCCAGCCAGGGGGGGGGGAGGAGTACTTGATCGAACACAGAGAGAGAGAGAGAGAGAGAGGAGAAGAGAGAGAGAGAAGAGAGAGAGAGAGAGAGAGAGAGAGACAGACAGACGACAGACAGCAGACAACAGACAGACAGACACAGACACGACAGACAGACAGACAGAGACAGAGATAGAGAGAGAATAAAATTGAAGAGAGAGAGAGAGAGAGAGAGAGGGAGAGAGAGGAGAGGAGAGGAGAGGAGAGGGAGAGAAGAGAGAGGAGAGGAAATAAAATTGAAACACACACCAACACACACACACAACACCACACACACACACACACACACACACACACACAACACACACACACACACACCACCACCGACGGAGAGAAATAAAATTGAAAAATTTGGGGGGTGAAAGAAAATTGAAAAGGGGGAAAACCCCGTGTCCCCTGGAAATTCTGGATCGGCATCACAGCCCCCGCACATGTGGTGGGAGATGAGTAACCCCCCTGTTCCACCACCCCTCTCTATTATCTTCCTTCGTGCCGCTGACTTTTATGGTGGTTATGTCCCACACTTAAAGCATGCTGGTACTTTCCAAACCCCCCCCCCCCCCCCCCCCCCCCCCCTTTTCCGTGAGCTTTAAAATTTTTGTGCTTTTCTCTTTTGGTCCTCATTCCAATTTTTAATCCCGTGTAAAGTGGCGTATTAATTGGGGGCCCGTAAAGCTTTTCCTTTTGGGGCTTTTCTTTTTTTGGGGCCTTTTTCTGTTGTTGTTTTGGGGCCTTTTGTAGCTCTTCTTTTTCTTTCTTTCTTCCCTCTCTCTCTCTCCCCCCAACTCTCTCTTTTCTCTCTCCCCTCTCCTTCTCTCTCTCTCTCTCTCTCTTTTTTCTCTCCTCTCTTTTTTTTTTTCTTCCTTTTGTGTTGGTGTGTGTGGGGGTTGTGTGTGTGTTGTGTGTGTGGTGTGTGTGTGCGCGCGGCGGCGTGTGATATCGATATCTGATTTTGTAAAAAAAAAAGGCATGGATTGATTTTACACATCTCTCTCGCAAGCTATTTCAATCCAAAGAAAACAATTATCGAACACTTCAAATCTTCTCCGCCCGTTGCTCATCTATCCTGTTGTTCCCTTTGATTCTTACAAAAAAGGGGAAGTCCCCCGACGTTTTGTAGATATTAAAGAAAAGGGGCCATCATGTATTCTGGGCACCGATACCGTCTGTCAAGGGGGGAGAAAAATAAAGAATTAACTGCTGCAGGCCGAAAAAGTGTTTTGTCCTTCGCCTGTCTCCTCGTGTTAGCTTTTACTGCGTCTGCCTATTACAGGGGTTTTGAAAAACAATTAGACGTACGTAAGTAACCTTCTTTTTCTCCCCTCGATGGGAGTGTTATTTCATAACTCAAGGGGGTTGGGCAGGTTTTTTTCTTTTTAGCAGCTACGATTCCCCAAATGTGTGTTAGTCTTCCCCCGTCTGATGGGATTTCTTGTTACATGCTGTTGATTACAATGGCGCTTTTCTGATTTGATTTTTAGACCCCGGGTTTTTCCCCTCGTATCCTTTTTTATACACTCATTGACGTTGTGATAAAGGGGAGGGGGGGAGAAATCCGGGTGTAGGGATCCCTGCGGGGTCGTTTATCATTAAGGGCCGTGTTAGCCCTTTTTACCTCTTCGCTCTATTTTAGCTCCGAGTTGGATCCTTTTAAAGGGGGCAAAATTTTAAACATACTAGGGAAGGGAATCTTAGTGTTCTGAGCCTGTGCTGTCTCTCTATTTAAGGGGAGCAAATTTTTACATACTAGGTGTGGGGGAACTGTAAGGGGTTGCGTCTGTGTCGGGCTCCTATTTATAAGGTGACTAAATAGATTCTCTATTTAAAAGGGGACAAAATAATACATAATAGGAGACGGAACGTAGTGTGTCTTTCTCTTCTTTCTTTTTTTTATTTTTTTATTTCGAGGGGAAAGGGAAAAACACTTAAGGTTTTTTTTTTTTTTTTACTCCAGTCCCCTGTGTGCCGTTTGAAACCCCGTCACCGCTCCCCCGGCACACAGTGGCCTACTCTTCCCAAAAGCAGAAGGGGTTTTTAACGGGGGCCAAAATGTTTTGTGCGTTGAACGGGACCTCATGTATATCTCATCCAAGGACTTTTGGGGGGAAAAGGGGGTGCAGATTTTTAAATCAGGGGAAAAAAAAAAACCCCCAAGGAATCTTAGGTTTTGGTGCTTTAAGGGAGCAAAATTTTAAAAAAAGGGGGTTAAAAATTTTGGGGGTTTTTTTTTCGTTTTTATTTTTATTTGGGCCTTTTTTTTTTCTTTTTTCTGTTGTTTTGTTTTTTCTTCTGTCTCTGTCCCCTCTGTCTGTCTGTTGTCTCTTTTTCCCCTCCTGTGCTGTCTTTTTCCCTCCCCTTTTGTTGTTATTTTTTGGTGTTTGTGTGTGTTGTGTGGTGTTGTGGGGTGGTGTGTTGTTGTTTTTGGGTGTGTGGTGTGAGTTTATTGGGTTTTTGTGTGTGTGGGGTGCGCGCGCGCGGGTGGTGTGCGCTTGGAAAAATTTGCTGCGTTGGTTTTACGCGTGATTTAAATTTTAAAAAAT
>JASPKP010000835.1:35000-36116 GCA_030674155.1 Stramonita haemastoma | reverse complement strand
GAGAGAGAGAGAGGGTGTGTGTTTTGAGAGGGGGAGAGGGTTTGTGTGTGTCGAGAGGAAAAAGAGTGTGTGTGTGTAGTTTTGTGTGTTTTTTGTGTTTGAGAGAGAGAGAAAAGGTTGTGTGGTGGTGTTTTTGAGAGAGAGAGAGTGTGTGTGTGTTTTTGTGGGTGGAGAGAAGTGGGGAGAGTTTTGTTTGTGGGGGGTTTTGGTTTTTGGAAAAGGGGAGAGAGATTTGTGTGTGTGGTTTTGGGGTTGAGAGAGAGAGGGGTGGTGTTTTTGTGGGGGGAGATTTTTGTTTGGTCTGTTTGAGAGGAGACAGAGGTTGTGTGTGTGGGGGTGTGTGTGAGAGAGAGAGAGGGGTGGGTGTGTGTGTTTGTGAGAGAGAGAGGGGGTGTGTGTGTGGTGAGGAGAGAGAGAGAGTTAGAGAGAGGAGAGTGTTTTTGGTGTGAGTTTTGGAGAGAGAGAGTGTGTGTGTGTGTGTGTTTTGTGTGTGTGGGGGAGAGAGGGGTGTGTGTGTGAGAGAGGGGAGACAGGTGTGTGTGGGGGGTTTTTGTTTTTGTAAATTTAAGGGGAGAGGGGGTGTATTTTGTGTTTTGTGGGGAGAGAGGTGTGTGTTTGTGGTGTGGTGAGAGAGAGAGAGTGGTTTTTTGTATTGTGGTGTTTTTGGAGGGGGGGAGGGAAGAGAGAGATTTGTGGGGTTTTTTGGGAGGGGAGAGAAATGAAAAATGTTTTTATTGAACATCAGCCTTAGGCCAAAATTCCCAAAACGAAGTGGGAGATGGGGGAGTGGATGTATGTGCATATAACGAATTTGTTCAAAGTTTCATCATAAAGCAACGGTACACACTTGATACAACGCATCCTTTTCACTATTAGATCTAGATCTAATTACTTTACATAAGTTCTGCCACTGTCTGTCTTCTTTGAATAGCACGGAATAAAAATGTTGCTAGCTGCACTGAACGACATCTACTATGTGCCTGAAGAAGAAAAGGCATAGGCACATGAAGAAGATCTGTCAGGTAACTGGTTCGTAAATCTGTATATAATGGACAAATATATATTAGATGGTATTCATCTTCAATAACGTTTTTGCACAAAGAACAGTTTTTATCT
>JASPKP010000835.1:22500-27500 GCA_030674155.1 Stramonita haemastoma | reverse complement strand
TGTGAGAGAGAGAGTGAGAGAGTGTGTGTGTGTGGTGTGTGTGTGTGAATAAGAGAGAGAGAGTGTATGTTTGGAATGTGTGAGAGAGAGTTTGTGTGTGTGTGGTGTGTGGGTGAGAGAGAGAGAGAGTGTGTGTGTGTGTGTGTGTGTGTGGTGTGAGAGAGAGAGTGTGTGTGTATGAGTGTGTGAGAGAGAGAGAGAGTGTGTGTGTGTGTGTGGTGTGTGTGTGAGAGAGAGAGAGAGTGTGTGAGTGTGGTGTGTGTGAGAGAGAGAAGAGAGAGTGTGTGTGTGGGTAGTGTGTATGAGTGAGAGAGAGAGTGTATTGTGTGTGGTGTGTGTGTGTGAGAGAGAGAGTGTGTGTGTGTGTGAGAGAGAGAGTGTGTGTGTGGTGTGTGAGAGAGAGAGTGTGTGTGTGTGAGAGAGAGAGAGTGTGTGTGTGTGGTGTGAGAGAGAGAGAGTGTGTGTATGAGAGAGAGAGAGAGTGTGTGTGGTGTGTGTGTGGTGAATAAGAGAGAGAGAGAGTGTATGTTTGCTGTGTGTGAGAGAGAGAGAGAGTGTGTGTGTGTGTGGTGATTGGGTGGAGAGAGAGAGAGAGTGTGTGTGTGTGTGTGGTGTGTCTGAGAGAGAGAGTGTGTGTGTGTGTGGTGTGTGTGAGAGAGAGAGTGTGTGTATGAGTGAGAGAGAGGTGTGTGTGTGTGAGAGAGAGAGAGAGAGGTGTGTGTAGTGTGTGTGGTAGAGGGAGAGAGTGTGTGTGTGTGTGGTGTGGGTGAGAGAGAAAGAGAGAGAGTGTGTGTGTGGTGGTGTGTAGAGGAGAGGAGGTGTGGTGGTTGGTGTGTGTGTGAGAGAGAGAGAGAGTGTGTGTGTTGTGTGTGTGTGTGTGTTGTGTGAGGTGTGTGTGTGTGGTGTGTGGGGAGGGTGTGTGTGTGTGTGTGGAGAGAGAGGTTGGTGTGTGGTGTGTGGTGTTTGAGAGAGAGAGGGAGGTGTGTGTGTGTGTGAGAAGAGATGAAGAGGTGTGTGTGTGTGGGTGTTTGTGTGATAAGAGAGAGAGAGTGTATGTTGTGGTGTGTTGAGAGAGAGAGTGTGTGTGTGTGTGGTGTGTGGGTGAGAGAGAGAGAGAGTGTGTGTGTGGTGTGTGTGGTGTGGAGAGAGAGAGAGGTGTGTGTGTATGAGTGTGTGAGAGAGAGAGAGAGTGTGGTGTGTGTGGGTTGTTTGTGTGAGAGAGAGAGAGAGTGTGGTGTGGTGTGTGTGAGGAGAGAGAGAGAGGTGTGTGTGTGTGTGTGTGTGTGTGTGAGAGAGAGAGAGAGTGTGTGTGTGGTGTGTGTGAGAGAGAGAGTGTGTGTGTGTGTGTGTGTGTGGAGAGAGAGAGAGTGTGTGTGTGTGGTGTGGAGAGAGAGTGTGTGTGTGTGTGTGTGTGGGTGTGGTGTTGAGAGAGAGATTGGGAGAGTGGGTGTGTGTGTGTGTGTGTGTGTGTGTGTGTGTGTGTGGGTGTGTTGTTGTGTGTGGGGTGGTGTGTGTGTGTGGTGTTGTGTGTGTTGATGTAGTGGTGAGAGTGAGTGTGTGTGTGTGGTGTGTGTGTGAGAGAGATGAGGAGTGTGTGTGTTGTTGGAGAGAGAGAGTGGGTGTGTGTGTGTGAGGTGTGTTGGAAGAGAGAGAGAGAGTGTGTGTGTTTGGTGTGTGTGAGAGGAGAGATTGGTGTGGTGTGTGGTGAGAGAGAGAGAGTGTGTGTGTGTGTGGTGTGGTGAGAGAGAGAGAGAGATGTGTGTGTGTGTGTGTGTGAGAGAGAGAGAGTGTGTGTGTGTGGTTGTCTGAGAGGAGAGAGTGTGTGTGTGGGGGGGGAGAGAGAGTGTGTGTGTGTGGTGTGTGTGAAGAGAGAAGAGTGTGTGTGTGTGATGAGAGGTGTGTGTGTGTGGAGAGAGAGAGAGAGGAGTGTTGTGTGTGTGTGAGAGAGAGAGAGAGTGTGTGTGTGTAGTTTGTGAGAGAGAGAGAGTGTGTGTGTGTGTGTGGTGTGTGAGAGAGAGAGAGAGGTGTGTGTGTGTGAGAGTGGTGTGTGTTTGGTGAGAGAGAGAGAGAGTGTGTGTGTGTGTGTGTGTGAGAGAGAGAGAGAGTGTGTGTGTGTTTGTGAGAGAGAGAGTGAGGTGTGTGTGTGGTGTGAGAGAGAGAGAGTGTGTTGTGTGTGTGGTGTGTGTGTTGGAGAGAGAGAGGTGGTGTGTGTGAGATGGTGTGTGGTGTGTGTGTGTGAGAGAGAGAGAGTGTGTGTGTTGTTGTGTGTGTGAGAGAGAAAGATGTGTGTGTGTGTGTGGTGTGTGTGAGAGAGAGAGAGAGTGTGTGTGTGTGGTGTGTGTTGAGAGAGAGAGGAGAGGTGTGTGTTGTGTGTGTGTGAGAGAGAGAGTGTGTGTGTGTGTGTGGTGTGTGTGTGAGAGAGAGAGTGTGTGTGTGTGGTGTGTGTGTGAGAGATAGAGAGAGTGTGTGTGTGTGGTGTATGTGTTAGAGAGAGAGAGTGTGTGTGTGTCTCTGTGTGTGAGAGAGAGAGTGTGTGTGTGTGGTGTGTGTGATAGAGAGAGAGAGTGTGTGTGTGTGTGGTGTGTGTGTTTGTGAGAGAGAGAGAGAGTGTGTGTGTGTGTGTGTGGTGTGTGTCTGAGAGAGAGAGAGTGTGTGTGTGTGTGGTGTGTAGAGAGAGAGAGAGTGTGTGTGTGTGTGTGAGAGAGACTTCAGACTTCTTCTTCAGACTTCAGACTTTTACTGTACATTGGCCTTAGACCACAATACAAAAGCAAATTGGGCACAGGGAATGACACATAACAAGAGTTGTAAACATACGACAACCATCCTATACTGAAAATGAAAGTGTCCCAATGTTTATGAAAACAAGATTATTACATCAGCCATTCCATGTATATCCAACAGTGAAAAGGCTACATCATGATATTCATAGTCAATAGTGTTTTACATATCTATATGTAATTAATCAACTCGAGAATCCATTCTTACAAATTTATCTTACTTCTTCTTTGGATTGCATGAAAGACGAAACGCGATAAATTACATCTATCCTTTGGATTTACAGCTTGCAGTAACAGGTGTAAAGGCAGTCTTGTTGAATCTTTGAGAAATTTGTTTCTTAAATCTTCATAGATGGGGCAACTTAGTAAAAAGTGTTCTTCATTCTCAACTTGGTTTTTACAAACATAAAAATTTTTAGTCCCAATTACACTACTATAACACTGTGTATTATTGTTCAGTGGTAAGACATTAAACCGTACTTGTGAAACTGCAACATGAAAACAGTATGTATCCAGTTCCCAAATATATTTTTCTTAGACCAGCCGCCATGGCGCAGTGGTTAGCGCCGTGGATTCCGGACTGGAAGGTCGCGGGTTCGAATCCCATAAGTCATAGGGATTTTTTCGGGCTTCGGCCGGCTCCTACCCAGAGTGAGTGTGCTGTGGGCTCAGTGGGGAGACTGGGACCACACAGTCGAGCTTCATCCACTTTACGGATGCGAATTTGAGAGTGTTGCTCAAATTACCTGACCAACACTGCAGGTGTTTGTATCTCTCGGGCCTGGTTGACGCCGGGATATATTATGACAGTAAGCGTAGAGAACAACCCTGTCAAGTAGTCTCAAAGCGGATGCACCTCCACAGCAGCATCATTACATCATCCTCATCATCATTGATCATCATGCAATAATAAAAATTGCCTCTGATTCGGTGGCCTCCGTTGCTCTGGTCTCATGGTGACCTCAGATTCGGTTTCCCCCATACGCTTCTGTGCCTGTGGTGAATTTGTGTCAAAGCCTTTGGGGTTGGGGGTTCGTGGGGAGGCGGTCGTTGGAGGGACGTTGTGGTGGTCGCCACCTTGGATGGGTGACTCACTCAGTCTGGCTCCGCGACTGAGCTAATACTGTCGTTAGTAGGGGGCTTAGTAGGTGGTGTCCTGCGTATGTTAGCTCAGAACAGGCACCACTGAACACCACCAAAGTGACCCAGCAGAAGTGCAGGACCCCTCTGGCTGGTGGCCCCGCGGCGGCCTAATATTGATGAGCTCCCTGTGGAGTCCCGACCCCGGGGGTGAGACACAACGAATCTGGGTATGGCTGTGGCGGGGAGATTGAAATGAGCGGCGTGGGAACAGCAGTACGGGAACGTCACAGAAGACGAGGCAGCAAAAAAAAAAAAAAAAAAAAAAAAAAAAAAAAAAAAAATTCTTTTTCAAAAATGACCTTAAAGTTTCTATAACTATCATATCTATCTCGATCCCCTATAGTGCCCGTCCATTCTTGGATAAAACAATCTACAAGTCTCTGTTTAAAGCCACATAAAAACATTTTTACATCTCCTACTCCTTGGTTTAACCAAACAATATTGTATCCAGTTAAACATAATATTTCCCTAACTTTTGAAACCCAGCATTGCTTACCAAATCTATCCAATTCCAGTAGCATTTTGTAGGCTTTGTGCGGTAACCGCTCACTATTCATCTGTAATAATCTAAACCAATATCTAATGCATGCAACATGAGTATTAACGTACAATGGGTACCTTCCCAGATCTCCATATACCATTTTATTTGGTGTCTTGGTTGGTACTCCTAAAAACCTTTTACATGCAATCATATGTACATTTTCTATCTGAACTAATCTATTCAATCCCCAAATTTCAGCGGAATATATCAGTATTGGTTGTATTTTTATATCAAAAATTTTAAAGAACGTGTTTGCTGTCATTTCTTTGCATTTCTGAAAAACTTTATTGAGTTGTAAA
Organism: Stramonita haemastoma; assembly: GCA_030674155.1. Lineage (NCBI taxonomy): Eukaryota > Metazoa > Mollusca > Gastropoda > Neogastropoda > Muricidae > Stramonita > Stramonita haemastoma. The sequence continues at coordinate 22,737 of JASPKP010000835.1, read as the reverse complement.
ACCCCTTTTTTCCCTTTAGTAACTAAGTGTGCTGTACCTCTCTTTGTGCTTACCTTAGATGTAAAGTTAAACCCCAAATAACAATAGCTGTTAACTACTTCTAGCTTTTTATTATTTAAGAACCATTTTTCATGTTTTCCTAAGTATCCCCCTTTCCTAAATACCATAACCTTAGTTTTATCGATATTTACGTTTAATTTCATCTCATCACAACAAGTTTCTAAGACCTTAAGTTGA
>JASPKP010000835.1:5000-7500 GCA_030674155.1 Stramonita haemastoma | reverse complement strand
TTGGAAATCTGTTTTTTTCAAATTTGATTGGAAACGATGGGAGTTAAAATCCGTTTTTCATTTCAGTAACTTTCTTCCAAACTTTATGCATGTCCTTGGATTCTGAAACTTCATTAATACAGAATTCTGTCCAATAATTGTTTTTTGCCTGAGCAATTGTTTTTTTACTATGACATTTAGCATATTTCATACGAATAAAGTTTTCCTCTGATTGGTTTTTTAACCATATTTTATACTGTTCCTTTTTATAGTTTACGGCATTCTCACATTCTTTTGTCCACCATTTATTGCCTGATCATTTTCCATTCTTCCTGATTTTGCATTTGGGAATAGAAAACTCAGCTGCTAGAATGAGCATTGCCACAAAATTTGAATAAAATTTATCAACATCATCCTCAGCAATCGTTTCTATATCAATACCTTGAAGAAACGAATGAAATGAACTCCAGTTAGCTAATTTATATATAAATTGAGGGATTTTATCCTCAATATGTGGTCGATCTGATACTGAAAGGTCTTCTAATGACAATGTGATTGGAAAATGATCACTTCCGAGGCAATCCTCTTCAACATTCCATGTGCAGTTAATAGCTAATCCTGGAGATACTAAGGCTAAGTCAATGGCACTGGGTTTATGGGTAGAAACATCAGGAATTCTGGTTACTCTACCATCATTCAATAAGTAAAGCTTCGAATCTACAATAATTTCTATTAAACGATTGCTAGTGATGGTAGAGCATGCAGAGTCCCAAAAGGAGCATGAGCATTGAAATCTCCAAGAATAATCCATTTATGCTTAGTGAAGTCTGTGTTTTTTAACCAGTCAGTATTGTCATTTTTCGGACCTTGGGGTAAATAAACAGACACTACATTTAGTATTTCATCCTTGTTAAGTTTGACTGTCACCCCAGTGTGATACATATCTACTGTATTTTGCACGATAGGAGATATAACTAGCTTTTCATAGTCTAGACCCTGCCTAACATATATGGCAGATTTTACTCTAGAGTTTTTATCACAATCACATAATGGTGGGTAATAATAATTTGTCAATTTAGGCATTTTCATTTTGTCCACATTCAAAGACTGGAGTGCTAATATAGCATAGTTATCAGTTGTTAAAAATTGTGTCAAGTCCAACAGATTGGTGGCTATGCTCCGAGCATTCCACTGTAAAATTTTAACTCCTGTAGAGAGATGTAATGTCCTGTCCAAGCTTGTCTTCATGTTATACATTTGTTTGTTATATTATTTTGTGTTCTGATTGTAGTCAACAACAATATGCAACCCAATTGAAAAAAACAACAAAACTAATGGCCCAACTCACATACACACATACATACGCAAGTAAGTAACAGGAAAAAAATGGAGGGGGGGGGGGGGGGATTTAGACACAGACCAGTGAGGAATAGTGTAAATAACAATGAAAAGTCCATGATGGAAGATGGTGATGTTTGGGAAGATCTTGCTCTGAAAAGATAATTATATACTGCCATGAAGAAGCGTAAGGATCTTAATGACGAAACGCCCATGGGGGAGGTAGCGGGTACGGTGCAGGCGGCAGTGGGTGGCCAGGTCTGTCAGTCCATGGATTGTGTGTGTGTTTAGAGAGAGAGAGTGTGTGTGTGTGTGTGTATGAGAGAGAGAGTGTGTGTATGTGTGTGGTGTGTGTGTGAGAGAGAGAGAGAGAGGTTTGTGTGTGTTTGAAAAAGAGAGTGTGTGTGTGTGAGAGAGAGATGGAGAGAGAGAGTGTGTGTTTGTGTGAGAGAGAGAGAGAGGGAGAGAGAGAGAGAGAGAGAGAGAGAGAGAGAGTGTGTGTGTGTGTGTGTGAGTGTGTGAAAGAGAGAGAGAGAGTGTGCGTGTGTGGTGTGTGTGTGTGAGAGAGAGAGAAGGTGTGTGTGTGTATGAGAGAGAGAGTGTGTGTGTGTGGTGTGTATGTGTGAGAGAGAGAGATAGAGTGTGTGTGTGTATGAGAGAGAGAGAGTGTGTGTATGTGTGTGGTGTGTGTGTGGAGAGAGAGAGAGGTGTGTGTGTGTTTGAGAGAGAGAGAGAAAAGTGTGTGTGTGTGTGTGAGAGAGACAATGACAATGACAATGACAAAAGTTTATTGTGTAAGCAAAAGATGCCCATTCACAAGGGGACAGTGGGAAGGGGACAGGGCACAAAACACATGTACTGAGAACTTAATACATCATAGACCAAAAAGTCATCATGGCATGGATTCCACAACATGGTTACATAGTATAATTATTAGATCCTTTTTTTCATTATAAGCTTTGGTCGGCCCCTACAAAACGAGCTTGTTAAGGGGGGAGGAATTTTCACAACACTGTACGAATCCAGAGTCAGCATCTTAGATCAAACTGGTTTGCAACAAGGAAACCAGGTAGGTCACAATGTCTCTTCTTCCCTTTCAATCGTGGCTTGTGCAACTTTGCACCCCTAACACGCTAACACGTGACAAATTCGTGATGATCCAGGTGGCATGTGGGTACAGCTA
>JASPKP010008352.1:0-2500 GCA_030674155.1 Stramonita haemastoma | reverse complement strand
GCCGCAAAAGCAGCGCAACCCATTATTTTTTCTTTTCCTGTCTGCAACTGTTTTTGTCTTCCTATACAAGCTACACAGTTATCTTTCAAGAACTTCTCTTTGAACGGTGCCAAGTATGTTATCGTGCATGCTGAGTAGCTTTAGCATCTTTGTGTGCGTGCTAAGCATCTTTGTGTGCATGCTAATCACCTTTGTGTGCGTGCTAAGCCTTTGTGCGCATGCTAAGCATCTTTGTGTGTATCTCAAGTACATGCTAAGTACCTGTGCGTGCACTTCATACGTACAAGGTATCTGTGTGCAGTGTTATGCATGCTAAGTATCTTTGTGAGCATGTTATTCTATGCTAAGTCTCTTTGTGTGCATCCAGACCAATCTAATCTTGTTGCTTATAGTCCCGCCGACCACAGAGGCCACATCGGGGCTGCTACCTTGTTAATTAAAATATAAAATAAATAACAGATGAAAGATTGCTTACCGGATTGTCTCATCTAGACACGGTTTGTCAGAGTCTCTGCTGGATCTTCTGCGGACAAAATAGTCCCTTCATCCATTCTGCTGAGAACGTCCGACCTGAAAACATTCCAGTTGGCCCTCCTTGTATACATGCAAAGTATCTCTGTGTGTGTGTGTGTGTGTGTGTGTGTGTGTGTGTGTGTGTGTGTGTGTGTGTGTGTGTGTGTATAATATATAATGTGTGTGTGTGTGTGTCACTGTGTGTGTGTGTGTGTTGGTGTGTCACTGTGTGTGTGTGTGTGTGTGTGTGTGTGTGTGTGTGTATAATATATAATGTGTGTGTGTGTGTCACTGTGTTGTTGTGTGTGTCACTGTGTGTGTGTGTGTGTGTGTGTGTGTGTGTGTTATAATAATAATGTGTGTGTGTGTGTCACTGTGTGTGTGTGTGTGTGTGTGTGTCACTGTGTGTGTGTTGTGTGTGTGTGTGTGTGTGTGTGTGTGTGTGTGTGTGTGTTATATATGTGTGTGTGGTGTGTCACTGTGTGTGTGTGTGTCATTGTGTGTGTGTGTGTGTGTGTGTGTGTGTGTGTGTGTGTGTGTTATATATAATAATGTGTGTGTGTGTGTGTGTGTGTGTTGTCTCAGTGTGTGTGTGTGCGTGTGTGTGTGTGTGTCTCAGTGTGTGGTGGTGGACTAGGCTGAGTTTCTTTGTGCAAATGCAAATTATCTTTGCATGCTGTGAAATATGCTAAGTATGTTTGTGTGCATGCTATGCATGTTTGTGCGCATGCTATTTATCTAATTTTATTTTATTTCTTATATAATGAGGGTGATGGAATAAGCACGCATGTGCTTTTTAAAACATTTTTTTTTTTACATCCAGCCCACGTTTATATGCATTTTTGTCAACTTTGTCAAAAACACGAAAATGTCTTTACATTTGTACAGACCCTTGTGTTATGTTGTTGCATGACTATTTGACCCATTAAAAAGCAAATTTGATATCTTTCAAGCAGTGATTCTCATCTATTTTTTTCTGCCTAGGCTTAAGTGCCGACGTTCACCTATGGTGAGATTTGTGCGTATGCGACCCTTTTTCCCTCCTCCATTTAGGTAGCGGCATTTCGACTTCGGGAATGGTGTCTACACCGACACATGTTTGTATGCGATTTGAAAAAAAACGTACCGTTCCTACTTGGTCGAAATAGCCTACTCTTTGGAAAAGCAGAGCAAATTGTTTAAACGTGTGAGCCAAGATGTTCTGTGTGCATTCGCACACGGAGCCTCAGTTTAGTCTCATCCGTTATTTATCAGTATATTATCAAACTTAGTCGAAGAAAATAATTAATCAAAAACCAATCATTGAGTTTCTTTTAGGAGGAGGAAAACCTTGTGATACCTACTCATATCATGCTTTGCTTGTTTGTTGATGAAAAATAAATGAATCAAAAGACAAATCACCAAGGTTCTTTTAAGATGAGAAAAAAAAATTATCTTACCCTATTTATTGTTATATCATACTTAGTCGATGAAAAATCATTAATTTAAAAAAACAATCACCAAGTTTCTTTTAAGGCGATGAAAAACTTAGGATACCTACTTTATTTTACCTACTTATCTTTTTAAAATAAAAAATCATTTTCAAAAAAAGAATCACCCCAGTTTCTTTTAAGATAAGGAAAAACTTCTGATACCAATTATATTTACTTACTGTTGATGAAAATCATTAACCAAAAAAACAGTCACCGAGTTTCTTTTAAGATGAGGAAAAAACTTATCTTACCTATTTATTATTATTTATTATTATTATTATTATTATATTATTATTATTATTATTATAAAATATTGTCATACTTAGTTGATGAAATCATTAATTAAAAAACAATCACCACCGAATTTTCTTTTAAGATGAGGAAAAACCTACGATACCTATTATTATACAAACACTTAGTCGATGAAAATCATGAATTAAAAAACAATCATCACGAGTATCTTTTAAGAAAAGGAAAAAACCTTACGAGGAAAAGCTGACGATACCTACTTTTGG
>JASPKP010008351.1:0-11674 GCA_030674155.1 Stramonita haemastoma | reverse complement strand
GTTTTGTGTTGTGTTTGTAAAGTGTGTGGGGGGTTGTTGTTTTGTGTGGGGGTGTTTTTGTTTTGTGTGTGGTTGTGTTGCGCGTTCGGGTGAGGGGCCCTCCCCTCGGGTTGGTTTTTAAAAGTGTATGTGTGTGTATGTGTTTTTCGGGGCGCGGGCGTTTTTATGTGTTTTTGGGGAAGTGGGGACAAATGTATGTTTTTGGGAAATGCCGTTTATGCCTGGGGTTAATACCCATTGCCCAAAGGCATTTACCCAGAAAATTTTGGGTAGCCCAAATAAAATTTTGAAAAACCGGGGAAAAGTACCCTTAGGAAGTATGCGGGAAAAACGGGAAAATTTTTCACAAAAAAGTTGCTGACAACTGGAAATGTACGCACAAAAAATTTAAAAACCGGGAAACTGGAAATGGTATGCCTAGAAGTATGCAGAAAAAACTGGAAATTTTTAATCCCAACTAAAAAGTAGGGGCAGACAACTGGGGAAATGTTTCCCTTTAGAAGTTTTGCAGACAACTGGAAATGTTTCCCTGGGAATTTATGCAGACAAAAGGGAAAAAATGTGAACCCTTTGAAGTATGCAGACAATTTGGGAAATTTTAGCCTAGAATTTGAAGACAACGGGAAAAATGTTCCCTTTGAAGTATGCGGGACAACTGGAAATGTTTGCTAAAAAGGTTTTTCCCGACAACTGGAAAATTTTATACACGAATTTTTACGGGACAACTGGAAATTTTCCAACAAAAGGTATGCGACAAGGGAAAATGTATCACAGAAGTTTTTACGGGAAAATTTAAAAATGTTTTGCAAAGAAGGTATGCAGACAACGGGAAAAATGAAAATGCCAAAAGGAAGCAGACAACGGGAAAATTGTATACTAGAAGTATGCAGACAACGGGGAAAGGGTTGCCTAAAAATTTTATGGAACAACGGGGGAAAATGTATGCATAGAAAGTTTGCAGACAATGGAAATTTTTGCTAAAAGTATGCGGGACAACTGGAAATGTATGCCTGAAGTATGAGACAATGGAAATGTATGCCAAAAGAAGTATGATGCAAAAGATTTACTTCTTCCACGTTAATAAATGTTGATGTTTCAATTTTAAAATTGCTTCACACCTTTTTTAAAGGAAAATTTTTAATTTTTTTACATGCCCGGTGAAATAAAAAAAAATTAGGCAGGAAAGGAATATTTGGGAATATTATTGTAAAACACAAAACAACAAAAAACAAACAGAAACAACAACACACACCCCAAAAAAAAACAATGCCCAATAAACAACAAAAAACAAAAATACCACACACGCGCGCGCAAAACACACCACACAGCACGCACCGGAAGAAACGCATACACATACACACATCCGCCACCACCCATCTCTCCCCCCTCCCCCCCCCAAAGCACACACCCCAACACTTTAAACATCCCAAAAAACCCCCCCCACCCTATTCCCCCCCCCCCCAAACCCCCCCCAATTTTCACAAAATGCATTCAAATCATCTACAAAAAAAGAAAAATTTCCCCTTGGCACTCTATAAAATTCTAACTCTTCTGTCCGGTTTTTCTGGTGGTGTTTATGTCATACCCTTGGTTTTTTTTCTAGGAGAAAAGATGACAGACAGCCCCTTTTGGGGAACAAGGCAGGGGGCCAAAGGGGGGCAATTACAAACACACTTTTCTGGGGTGCTGCCCCCTTGCCCGCTCTGTTGCCTGAAAGTCTGCCTGCCCGCATGTCTGCCTTTCCCCACCCGCCTGTGTTTTCCCGCCCGGAAATTTCCTGCCTGCCCCAGCCCGCCTGCCTGCCTGCCCGGCCCGGGCCCGTTGCCGGGCTGCCTGTCTGCCTGCCCCGGTTTTCTGTCTGCCCGCCTGCCTGCCTGCAGGGCTCGCTGCATTTTGCCCCCCTGCTTGTTGCCCGCATGCCCGCCTCCTGCCTGCCTGCCTGCCCTGTGTGTCTGCCCCAGCATGGATGCATCTTTTATCGGAACCTTTTCAAAAAGGAAAGTGCCTTTCATCCATAAATTTATGGTTGTCTCAAAACTGGCAGGGTGAAAGTGCAATGGGAATTTTTTGCGCCGGCCCTTTTTTAACTTTAGGGGTTTTGTGCTTAAGGCATGCTTGCGTGCATGCATGTGTTTTAAAAAACAAGTGCGCGCGATCATGCTGCTAACATTTTTGTGACTTAAACATACATACATTCATACATAATACATACAAAAAACCCCTAATACATTTTCATACATACCCAAATACTTAAATACATACATACTTTTCATGCATACATGCCCCCACATGCATTAAAACTACATACATAATTTCTTAAAATAATACTTTCATACATTCATACATAAATACTTTTTTACAAAACAAAATTTACATTTTAATAAATACATACATACATATTACTTCATTTTCTACATTTCCCTTTCCTTAAAATACATACAACATACATACATAATACATAAAAAAACGCGCTCAGTCTCACATACTGTGTGTTTTTGCGTTTTCGTGCGTGCGTGCGTGCATGTGTGCGTGCGTGTGCCCTTGTTGCGTTTTGGGGTGGGGATTTTTTTGTGGGGGATATGTTTCTTTTTTTCCATCCATGTTATTTACTGGTTTTTTTAAAACGGGGGCAAACGTAAGACTCTCACATTGGTGAACCCATAATTTTGGGCCCAGGGAAAACAAAAAAAAAATATATTTTTCATTAGGGTTTGGGCCCTTTCCCCAAGATGAACCCCTTGGGGATCACCCGGGAAATTTGTTTTCCCACTGCCTCTCACCCCATCCACATGTGAATCACTAAAAAACCTTCATTTACACATAAAACGTGCGAGGTATGGGTTTATTATGACGGGTTTTCCTGTACAACATGTTTTTGGTAGCCAAAATTTCGACTTCAGGAATTTATTTTTTCAACCCTTTTAATAGAGAGTACGACAGGTTTTTATTTATTTTTGTTGAAAAAGCCTTTCTTTCCCCCCTTCTTTTAGACTTTTGGGGACTTAAACCCTGAAAAGGGGAAAAGACTTTTTTTTTTTAAAAAGTTTCCTTACGGATTTCATAAATAAGAAAATTTTTTTTATTCCCCCTTACCTACAAAAAAAATTAATGCACAAGGTAAAAACTAGAAAAAAATAAAAGATTTAAAAGTTCAAACAAAGGGGGATATTAAATTAAACCCCATTTTATTTAAAATCGTTGTAAAAATTGGCAACTGATATTTTTTGCAATTTTTTCCGGGTTTGGTAAAAAAAAATGGCGGCATTTCGTAGACACCAAAAAAATTTTTCCCCCTTTTCAAAAAAAAATAACCCAAAAAAAAAAAAAACAAAAAAAAAGGGAAAAAAAAACCCTTGAAAAAAAAACCCACCAAAAAAAAACCAAACAAAAAAAAAAGGGTTAAAAAAATCCAAATTTCCTCCCCCCCCCCCCCAAAAAAAACAACCCAAAAAAACCCAAAAACCCCAAAACCCCCAAAAAAACAAAACCCCATTTTTTAAAAAAAAAGCCAACCCAAAGGAAATTTTTTTTCATTACGAAATATTTTTGGGGTTTCTGTTTTGAAGTTTCCTCCTATTTTGAAAAATTTATCACTGGGGCCCGACATACTAGTGAAAACATGGAACAAAATTTATTAAATAGTTTCTTGCAAACTTTTTTTTTTTTTTTTTTTTTAAGGGGTTTTGCAGGGGGGGTCTAAGAATTTTCAAATTTGTTGCCAAGGGTTTCCAAAAGCTGCAACCCCCCCCCCCCCCCCCCCACCCCCCCCCAAACCCCCCAAAAAAAACTTTTTGTGGTATTCCCCACAACTCCCCCGGCCCGTTTTACAGGTTTTTTCAAATTTTCGTGTGTTTGGGGGGGCCCAAAACTTAGGAAGGCGTTGATTTATAGAGCTAAGTTTAGAACTATTAAACTTGTGATTTATTTTTTCGGGGGGAGATTTGGATGCATTAAGACTTATGTCTGGGGTTTTTTTCTCCTCCCTCCATTTCCCCTCCTCCTCCCCCCCCCTTTTTCTCCCTTTCCCTTCCTCCCTGTTTCATTGCTTTCCTTTTTAAATGAAAAAGTGCCCCTTATGTTTACCCAATACAAACGATTCAAAAAAAGAAATTCATGCACGCGTGCACGTGCAGCACACATTTCTCTTTATGGGACACGCGCGCTAGAACGCACAAAACCACACACATGCACAACACACGCAAAACACACACACACGCACGTTTTGCACATACCCCACACTTGCATGAAACACGCCCCACACCACACACACTTGTTTATGCCCCCCCCACGGACAGCAAAACACACACAACCCAAAACCAACCAAACCCAAACCCACCCAACCCAACCACCCAAGAAAGTTTTTAAAGCAAAAATTTGAAACTTTGCCCTGTAAATCGGCAAAAAAAAAACTTTCCCTGCCAAAATCAAAAAAAAAACAAACAAAGAAAGAAAGAAAGAAAGAAAAGAAAAAAAAAGGGGAAGAGAGAAAAGATGGGAAAGACAGAAAGACAGAAAGAAGGAAAGAAGAAAGAAGAAAAGAAACAAAGAAAAAAAGGGAAAAAAAAAAGAATGAAGGAAAGAAGGGAAAGAAAAGGAAAAAGAAAGAAAAAGAAAAAGAAAGAAAAAAAAAAAGATTTATTGGGAAAAAAATAGTGGGGGAAAAAAACAAATGCAGGTAACCATTTTAAAGCTTCTCATATTCTTAAATGATTTATCATAGATTCAAAAAAAAAAAAAATTTGCAAAAAAAAAATAAACTTTTGGGAAAAAGATGTTTTTTCTTTTGGCAATATTTTAGGCAAAAATGGGGGGGATAGAAAGAGGTCAGAGCACTCGCTTTCCCAAGTCAAGCAGCTTTCGAGGGGGGTTACCAGTTGGATGGGTGCCCGGGTTTTGAAAGCCTTGTCTTCAGTACAGCCCCCCCAGTTCCCCCAAAGCTGAAAATGGGTACCCCCTTCTTTGGGGTTTCAGGGAAAAGGTAAAGCAGCGAGGGAGGGGAGATGGGCGCCGCCCTCAACTTTGCTGACCCCTAGAAAAGGGCTGAGATCTCGGGCGCCCCCGCTCCCCTAGGGACCATAGGTTAGGGGGACCCCTTTTACCTTTACCTTTTTTTTTTTTTAGGTTTTCTGATTTTGAAACTTGCTTGGGAACCAAACCAAAACACAAAAAACCCATGCAAAAGAAGCAAAAAACCAAAAAAAAAACCCAATACCCAAAACAAAACCCAAAAATACAGCCCCCCCCCCCCCCAACAAACAAGAAAATTTTAAACAAAAACCCCCAAATCAAAAAACCCCCACTTCGAAAAGGGCCAACATTGCCATTGGCATTTCTTGTTTTTTCGTATTTTCCCTTTATTTTTAAATTTAAAAAAGTAGAAAAAAAAAAAAAAAGGAAACAGCAGTGGTCACAGCGACTTCATTATGACGGGGCCTTTTTCATTAATCTTCAGGGGTTTTCAGGGCAGTTTTCGGGTTTCAGGTCGGGGTCAGGTCAGGTCAGGTCATGAAATTACCGCACAACACGTGTTTGTGATGTGATGTGTTTGTGATGTGACGGGGCCCGTGACAGGGACGTTGAGGGTAAACGTGAACTCCCAAGGGGAAATATTTCGGTTTTGTTTCGGTTTTTAAATTTTGTTTTTGTGTGGGGCGAGTGTGGGGTTTTTTTTGTTTGTTTGTTTTTTTGCTGTTGGTTTTTTTTTTGTTTGTGTTTGTTTTTTTTATTTTTTGGGTTGTCTTTGTTTTTTTTTTGTTTTTTTTGGGGGTTTTTTTTGGCATTTTCTTTTTTTGTTTATGTTTTTTTTTATTTTTTTTTGTTTTTGTTCTTTTTTTTTTTTTTTTTTGGGGGGGGGGGAAGGGGTTTAAATTTTGCTTTTGTGGGTTGGGGTTTGTTTCAGTTATTTTTGGGTTTTGGGGATTATTTTTTTTTTTTAAATTGTATTTAAAAATAAATTCTTGGGGGAAAGGGGGTGGAGCATTTTAGATGGGGGAAAAGGAGGGGGGGGGGGATCCTGGGGGAATTAGAGCGTTGAACTCGCAAATTCGGAGGGCCCTTTAGGACTAGGCCCCCTTACTTAGACGGGGCCCCTTCAAGGGGTTTTTCCCCCCCAGTGTTAACATCATTTACAAACTCCACTCCCCCAAATAGTCCCCGATGACCCCAAAAAATGAACCCCGTGTGCATACACATACAAAAATCTTGCCGCGCACACATTTTAAAAACCCCATCTGCTTTTAGGAAGAGTAGGCCAGCCAAATTTGAAATGTTAAAAAAATTTTTCCAAATTTCCCAACAGGGAAATTTAAACCCGGGCCTTTTCCTTTTTATCCTTGACAGATGCGTTTAATGTAGTCTACAAAAACTCCCAAAACCCCCCAAAAAAATGGATGAAACTGCAGAAATTTGGGAAGAGAAGGGAGAGAAGGGGGGAGAGGGGAGAGGGGAGAGAGAGAGAGAGATGAGAGAGAAGAGGGGGAGATTGGGGGAGGGGAGGAGGGGAGGGGAAGGAAAGAATTGGGGGAGGAGATGAGAGAGGAAAAGTGAGGGGAAAAGAGAGGGGGGGAGGGGGAGGGAAGAGGAGGGAGAAGAGAGAGGGGAGGAGGGGAGGGGGGAGGGGGGGAAAAGAGGGAAAAAAAAGGGGAGAGGGGAGAGAAGGAGGGGGGGGAAAGGGGGGGGGAAGGGGGGTGGGGGTGGGGAGAGGGAGAGTGGGGAGGGGGAAAAAGGGGGGGGGAAAGAGGAGGGGGGGAGAGAGATGGGTGGGGAAGGGGGGGAAAAGGGGAGAGGGAGAGAGGGAAAAGAGGGGGGGAAAAGGGGAGGGGGAGAGGGGGGAGAGGGAGAGTAAAGGGGGAAGGGAAAGAAAAAAAGGGAAAAAGAGGGAGAGAGAGGGGGGGGAGGAAGATGGGGAGGGGGGGGGGGGGGTGAGGGGAGAGAGGGGAGGGGGGGGGAGAGGGGGGAAGAAGAGGGAGGGGGGAAGGCGGGGGGGGGGAGAGGGGGGAGGGGAGGGGGGAGGGGGTTGGGGGGGGGGAGAGGGGAAAAGGGGGGAGAGAGTGGGGAAAGGAAGGGGGGGGAAGGGGGGGGAGAGAGGGGAGAGGGGGGTGAAGGGGGAGAGAGGGGAGAGGGGAGGGGGGAGGGGGTGAGAGAGAGAGGTGAGGGGGGGGGAGAGAGTGGGGGAGAGAGGGGGGGGAAAGGGGGGGTAGGGAAGGAGGGGGGGGAGAGGGGAAGAGAGCAGAGGGGTAGAGTTGAGAGGGGGAGAATTTTGGGGGTTTGATTTTTTTTATCGATTTGATTTTTTTCTTTTATTTCGAGGGTAAGGGAAAAATTTTTCCCCTCCTCTTAGTTTTTTTATCAGGCCCCCTGTGTTTTTTAGCAGTTTTTTTAAAAAGTCATTTTGTTCCCACCCGGGACACCCATGGCCTGACTCTTTTTCGAAAAAGCGGAAACATTTATTTAACGTTTTTGCAAAAATAAGTTCTGCGTGGGGTTCGCCAAAGGGGCCCCGGGTTTTTTTTTAAAAACTCATCCCCAAAGGACTTTTGGGGGATGGAGAGTGGAAATCAGCACTGGTGTTTTTAAATCCAGGAGAAAAATTCCCCGCCCGGGCTCGAACCCGGGTCGTCAAATTGCCAGCGCAATGTTCGGGGCCCTAGGCTATCCCTCCGTTTCCCATCCGGGGAGAGAGAGAGGGGAAAAAAAGGGAAAGGGGGAAAAAAGGAGGGGGGAGGGGCAAAAGGGCAAAGGGGAGGGGGGGGGAGGGGGAGGGGTTTTTTTTTGGGGGAAAAGAAGTGTTGAAAAACGGGGGGGATCAAGGGAAAAATAAAGTCAGGGCGGAAAAAATGACAGGGGGGAAAAAAATGGCTTTGTTTTGCTCTTTTCCCTTTGTCTCTGTTTCTGTCTTTTTCCCCTTTTCTTTGTTTTCTTTTCATTCTCTTCTTTTTTCATTCTCTTCTCTCTCTCTCATTTTTTCCCCTCTCTCTTTCTCTGTCCCTCTGTCTGTTGTCGGGTTTTTCTGGCTGTTGGGCTGTCTGTTGTCGTCTGTCTTGTCTCTGTCTCGTCTTCTCTCTCTCTTTCTTTTCTTTCTTTTTTCTTTTCTTTCTTTCTTTCTTTTTTCTTTCTTTCTTTTTTTGCTTTTTTTCTTTTTTTTCTTTCTTTCTGATCCCTTTTTTTTCTTTCTTTCTTGTTTCTTTCTTTCTTTTTCTTTTTTTCCCTTTTTTTCTTTCTTTTTTTTCTTTCTTTCTTTTTTTTCTTTCTTTTTTTTCTTTCTTTTTCCCCTTTTTTCTTTTTTTTCTTTCTTTCTTTCTTTTCTTTTTTTTCTTTCTTTCTTTTTTTCTTTCTTTTTTTTCTTTCTTTCTTTCTTTTTTTTTGTCCCTTTTTTTTCCCCCCCAGTTCTGTTTTTTTTCTGTCGTTGTTGTCTTTTTCTTGCTGCAGGGCCCCTTTCAAATACGCATTTTCAATCGGGACAGACAACCCCTTACAAGCGCGAATTTTGCGTATACAACACACAAAACACACACACAAAACCCCAAATCACACCACACACCCCCACACACCCAACACCACACACACACCCCAAAACAACACACACACACACAAATTTTCATGTAAGCACCCCTGCATGGAAAACCCCTCTCCTCCCTCCACACACACACACTCTCCACCCCCCCTCTCTCACCCAAACACAAAACACAAAACAGAGGCCCCACACACACACACACACACACACACACACACACACCAAACCAAACACACACCACCACAAACACCCACCCCAGAGGCCACAAAACACACGCGGCGCGCGGGGCACCCGAAAACCCCCCCCCACACCAAACACAAAAAACACACACCCCACACAGCAACCCCCCCCCCCAACACACCAAAAGCCCCCCCCCACCAACCCCCCCCTACCCCCCCACCACCACCAAACCCCTTTCCCCCCCCGCACTCTCAAACAAGGGGCCCCCAAAAAAATGAAACAAAAACCCCCATTTTTTGGTTTTTTTTTTTTTTTTTAAATCCAAAATTTTTTAAACACGATCATAAAAAACTTAAAGCCTTTGATGCGCTTTTTCACCTGTTTTTCCCTTTTGATTAAACTCCCCCCCCCTTCATAAAAAGCACAGGGACAGCTGAGCAGCTGCAGATGGCCCAAAAAAGGGTTTAAAAATGCCAGTAGGTATTTTAGAAGAGGGGGGGGTTTTGGGCGGTTTAATTTGGAAATGGAAGGGAGGGGTGGAGAAATGGGGGGGGGGGGAAGGGGGGGGGTTTGGGGGGGGGGGGGGGTTTGGGAGAGAGGGGAGAAAAGACCCGAAAGGGGGAAAAAAAAAAAAAAGAAAAAAAAAACCCTTATTACCCGAAATAGAGCATATTGTGTGTGTGGTTTGCTTTTATCTCCTTTTTTTGTGTTACATAGAGAGAGGGAGGGGGGGGGAGGGGAAGAGAGAGAGGGGGAGGAGGGAAAAATGAGAGAATGGGGGCGGGGGGAGATGGGGGGGAGGGGAAAAGGGGAGGGGGGAGAGGGGAGAGGGGGAGAGGAGGAGGAGAGGGGGAAAAGAGAGGGGGGAGAGGGGGGGGGGGGAGGGGGAGGGGCAAAAAAAAACAAAAAAAAAAAAAACAAAAAAAACCGACAGACAAAGACAGGGCAGACAGACAGAAGACCCGACAGACCAGACGGGCAGACCAGAGACAGAGACAGAGAGATAGACAGAGGGCAGAGAAAAGAGACAGAGAATAAAAAAAATGGTTTTGTGTTCTTCCTCTTTTTTTTCTGTGGCTTTTTTGCGATTTCCCTTTCCCCCCCTCTTCCCCCCCCCTTCCCCCCCCCCCCCCTCTCTTTTCTGTCTCTTGTTTTTTCCTTGTTACTCGATACACCCAAAAACATAATTACATTATGCTAGCGTGTTCATGTGCACGTGCACTCGTTTGCTTTCTCCATCACGAAAATTCAAACGAAAGAAAGAGAGACAGAGAGAAGGGAAAACAGAAAAGAAAAAAAAAAAGAGAAAAAGGGGGAAACGGATTTGAATGATGTGGTCTGTTTAGGTCACCCGCCTTTATGGAGGAATTGGTGGTGACAGAAAAAAAAAAAAATACAATAAAACTTGATGAAAGACAAAACAAATTCCCTGAATTTAATCTCAATTAAAAATAATTTAATTTTGAAAATTTAAAACCCTCTTGACGTTGCAGTATCTCTGAAGCTTTGAAATGCTTCACCCCGAAAAAAAAAAAAAATCCAAAACATCAGGATGAAATGCCTTTTTTGTGCCATCAAAGTTTTTAAAAAAAAAAACATTTACCGGAAAGAATTACTGTCGGAATTTTAAAATTTAAAACCCGTTAAGCTTTTTCGGAAAAGAAAGGGCCCTTTTTGTGCCGGGGGGGGGGGGAATTTGGGGGAAATTTTAAAAGACAAAATTGAAACCCCAAAAATGCAAACCCCCACCTTTTGGAATTGGATGTAAAAAAAAAAGGGTTTTTAAATGCCCTTTTTTAAAATCCTCCCAAATTTTCAAAAAAGAAACCATGAATTTTTTAAGGTAGGGAGGGGGCACCATGAAACAAAAAAAGGGAAAATTTGTGAGGGGAAAAAATAACAATGGAGGGGGAAAAAAGTGTAGGTAACCCCTTAAACTTTCCCCACCAAAACCCTTTTTTGGGGGAAAAAAAGAAAAGAGATAGACAGAAACAAAGAGACGGGGTATAGAAAACAGGGCAGGGAAAAAGACACGACACACACAAGAAAAACACACACACACACACAAAACAAACACCCACCCACCCCAGAAACACCCCACACCACAACACACCACCACCACACAAAAAAACCCCACACACCACACACCAAAACACACACACACCCACACACCACACAAAACACACACACAACACACCCCCACGCAGAAAAAACAAAGGGCAGGAAAGAGAAACCCGCAAAGACAGGAAAAGGGACAAAAGAGATAGGGAGGGGGGAAATAAAAAGACAGGGAAAAAATCTAAACAATCCCTCTTTGCCAGAGCAGTTTCCCCGGGTTATGTTCCCCACCAATGCCCCTGTGTGGCGTTTTTGCACTTAAATCAATTTCAGGAGTTGGTCCCCGATTTGTCAATGGAAAAAGCGAATTTCTTTTGGAAAAGAAGTGGGACGTGGGTTTAAAATTTTAAACCCGCTCTTTGTAAAATTCCCAAGGGGGGGGGGGGGGGGGGGGGGGGGGGAGGGAGAATTTTTAAGAAAAAGACAAAGAAAAAGGAAGGAGAGAAAAAAGTATTTACCAAAAAAAAATGCGGGAAATTGAAGGAAATTTTTAAAGAAAAAGAAATTTTGAAAAAAACCCAAATTTCCAAAAAAGAATTTCGAAGATTGTTAAAAGAAGAAGAGGGAAAAAAGAAAAAGAAGAAAAAGAAGAAGAAAGGAAAAAGAAGAAGAAAGAAAAAGAAAAGAAGAAGAATTGCAAAAAAACCAAAATTTCAAAAAAGAAGAAGAATTTTCGAAGAAGAAAATTGCGAAAAAAAAGCGGGGAAAAAAGACTTGCGAAGAAAATTGCTTTAAAAAGAAGAAGGGAAAAATGGCGCAAAAAAAAGAGGTGCGAAGAAGAAGAATAAAAAAAAAAAAGCAAATGAGAAGAATTGCAAAAAAAGAGGAATTTACGAAAAAGATTTGCAAAGAGAAGAAGAAGGG
>JASPKP010008350.1:0-11676 GCA_030674155.1 Stramonita haemastoma | reverse complement strand
AGTTGACTTCTAAAGCATTCAAAGACAAATAACTTTTGTTGAAAAACTCAAATAAATGAGGAATTTTTTACAAAAAATCTCTCAAGATAATATAACCCAAACCCAAGACAGTACAACATAAGCTCATGTCATACATACAATGATAGAAATACAAAATAACATGGGCATGAATAACAACAGCCAGCCAAATGTGAGGTAGTATCGAACATAGTCGTGGACTTACAGTTTGTCCATCAGATGTTTCTTCAAAAGCTTCTTAAACATTTGTTTAGAAGGAACTGATTTCAGACAGGGAGGTAGGTTATTCCACAATGTTCTTCCTGAATATGCAAGGCTTGATTTATAGAGATTATTATGGGGCCTGGGCAGAATCAGTCTATGGGTAGGCCTGTTTTTATGGACAGCAAAATTTTCCACAATTTTCTTTGGGGCTTTTCTGTTTAATATATTGAACATACAAAGGTATTTGTTGAACAGCAGTCTGTCTTTGAGTGGAAGAATATCTAGTTCTTTGTAGTTGGTGGTGGTCAGTGTATTGGGATTCAATCGGATTAGTTTAACAGCTCTTTTATGTAGGCGGTTTATATGCTTTAGGTTTGTTTCACTGGCACTGACCCATAAGGTAGAAACATAATTTATAAGAGATAGAATATGTGTGTGAAAGAATAGTTTTTGTGACTGTAGATTAGAATTTTTTTTATTTTTCTAAGTTGATATGATCTTACTGAGATTCGTTTTCCTAATGCAGCTATGTGATCTGACCAAGACAAATCGTTGTCAATTACTGCACCTAGTACTTTGTGCGAGACTACTTCTTCAATTTGTTGTCCATGGATATATATGGGCGCGAAAGGAGAACGCAATTTCTGTCTTTTTTGCCAAGTAGTTATACACATACATTTTGTTTTATTACAATTAAGAGACATGTGATTGAGTTCTGTCCATTCGACAAGTTTATTGACATATGCCTGCATATCATTCACAAGCTGGTTTGGATCATTGTTGTTACATTGAATTGATGTATCATCAGCAAACATTTGACATGAACAATGAATATGAAGTGGTCCTAGTATTGATCCCTGTGGTATTCCATATTTCACGGGTAATAAGGTTGATCTCCTAGGCCCGATTTCAACAAGTTGATGACAATTACTGAGAAATGAGTCTAAAAATGAAAATGCTTGGTTGGAAATTTTATAGCTTTTTAATTTTTTGATGAGGAGAGAGTGGCTAATAACATCAAAGGCTTTAGCAAAGTCTAGAAAAAGGACTCCTGTGATTTCATTATTATTGATAATCAAAAGACAATGCTCAATGAGTTGTATTAAGGCTGTATGGCAAGAATGGTTTTCATGAAAAGCTGACTTGTTTTTATTAATTAGATCATATATTTTAAAGTGAGAATGTAAGTGAAATTGTATATGTTTTTCTAATGGTTTAGATAGGACTGACAGTATGGATATTCGTCTGTAGTTCGATGGATTGGTTCGGTCTCCTGATTTGTGTAAGGGTATTACTTTTGCTTGTTTAAACTTCATTGGGAAGTAATTCTTGTCAATACACAAGTTAAATATGTACGTTAGGGTGTCAGTTATTGCATATGCACTGATTGACTTTAAGTATTTTACTATCGATTTTGTCTAGGTCTTTTGATCTTGACCGTTTCAATTTGAGTATACTATTAAGCACTTCTGTTACTGTTATTGGGGGTATAATAAAATCAGATGAGATGCTCTTTGATGAACAGAATTGCTTTAATTCAATCAGCTCGTTTATTTCTGTTTTATCATTAGATATTATAGAGTCAGCATTGTTTGCAAAGTGAGAATTCAGGTTTTCTGCTGATATTTCTTTAATGACTTTTTGGGAGTTATGTCTTGATTTATTAGTTAAGGTATTAATGGCTTTCCAAAGCGCTTTTGGATTTTGGGCTGAAGATAGCAAATCTTGAAAGTATTTTGTTTTGGCTCTGCGCATCATTGAATTGACTTTGTTTCTTTGCTTTTTATATTCATCTTTTTGCTTCCATTTTAATAAGTGTGTGTGTGTGTGTGTGTGTGTGTGTGTGTGTGTGTGTGTGTGTGTGTGTGTGTGTGTGTGTGTGTGTGTGTTTCTCTGTGTGTGTGTGTGTGTGTTTTGTGTGTGTGTGTGTGTGTGTGTGTGTGTGTGTGTGTGTGTGTGTGTGTGTGTGTGTGTTTGTGTGTGTGTTTGTGTGTGTGTGTGTGTGTGTGTGTGGTTGTGTGTGTGTGTTTGTGTGTGTGTTTGTGTGTGTGTGTTTGTGTGTGTGTGTGTGTGTGTGTGTGTGTTGGGGTGTGTGTGTGTGTGTGTGTGTGTTTTGTTGTGTGAGTGTGAGTGTGAGTGTGTGTGTGTGTGTGTGTGTGTGTGTGTGGCCTACATGAAAGAGTGAGTCTTACAGTGCATTATCATTATTACTATTATTATTATTTTTATTATTATTATTATTATTGTCATCATTATCATATTTCTTTTAGTTCCTTTTCAGTTTATTTTGTTCTTATGAGTTGTAACAATGTTGTAGCTAAATATTTTTGGGGTGGGGTTTTCTTGATTGTACTCTGCTTGTTTGCTTGCTGCTTCGTTTTAGGTTTTTTTGGTTGTTGTTTTTTAATAGTGGTTATTTGGGGCATTTTTGTTTGTTTGTTTTTTGGTTTATTTACTAGATAGATGGTTTGATAAAAAAAAAAAGCAAATTCATTGCTTAATGTACCATCTGGAAATAAAATTTTGACTTTCAAACACACACACACACACACACACACACACACACACACACACCACACACACACACACACACACACACACCACCCATTCACTCTCTCCAACTCTCTCTTATCCCTCTTTCTCTATTCCTGCATTGCCCCTCATCAGTCATACTGGCAAAATTCTGATCATCAAACAGAATCAAAATCAAAGTGGAAGAGTTCCCAGACTGCCAGGCAGGTTAAAGAACAAACAGCAGAACAACAGACACATCGTTTGTATTACAAACACTTGTAGAGAAAATCAGGAACGCTGAACAGAAGTCCTACAACATTTCAGACTGCAGTAAGGATTGGACAGTTTCCTATACAACCACTTGTTCACAGGCCTGTCAGATATGAGCTTCTCCAGACACCAGATCTCACTCTTAGCATCTCTCTACCAACACCAGCAACAATGGACCTTCAGATATCAGATCTCACTCTTAGCATCTCTCTACCAACACCAGCAACGATGGGCTTTTCCATACATCATATCTCACTTTCAGCATTTCTCTACCAACACCAGGAGCCTTCTCCCGACACAGAATCTTACTCAATGAAGGGAGTCCAGCAAGGTTTTATTCTCTCTCCCCACCTTTTCATCATATACACAGAACATACGGCAAGTGATGTAGACACAGAGTGTATGGGATTTAAAACAGGGGATAGGAGTTTCATCAACATAAAATACACTTTTTGTTGACAAAAAGATTCTTTCTTTGTTTTACAAGTCTTACATAGAGAGCGTTCCAAGTTTTGCTTTCATTTGTTGGTACAAAAACCTTAGTACTAAGAATAAGAATGGTCTTCAGAGAATTGTGAGTCTGCTCAAATGTAATTGTAAAAGACAAGGTGAGACTTACCTGGTAAGTTGAATCTTGTCGAGAATTCTGACGAATTTCTCCCGATGAAACCGGAACAGAGTGCACTTGAGATAAACACCACTTGCCAGCCGTCAGTCATTGAGAGTGCAACGAATAAACACTGAGTCAGTGAAGATACAACACACAGGTTATAGAGCTACTGGTCTATATGGGTGGGTAACAGAATTAAAGGGAGGGCAAGTGCACTCTGTTCCGGTTTCATCGGGAGAAATTCGTCAGAATTCTCGACAAGATTCAACTTACCAGGTAAGTCTCACCTTGTCTTTTACAATTCTAACTCATCTCCCGCTGATACCTGCACTAAGAGTGCTCTTGAGATATTTAGAGCAACAGTGGTTATGAGTTGCAAAAAGAACAGATCACACTTCATCTTTGACAAGATAGTATTTCATAAAGACCTGTCCAAAGGGTGGTTTGCCACAGTTAATCATTTTGCTATAAAAGCAGGTGTAAATAGACTCCCTAGTCCAGCCAGCAGCTGTCATAACAACACTGATAGGCACCTGCAGCCTGGGGCAGGAGCACTAACCACCTTAGTAGGCTGGTGCTGTATAAACATCAGTATCTTAGTCTGCATCAGCTAGAGTGTATGGCTTCCAGTGAGCTATAATAATAGTGTCTCTGTTAACACTATGTTGAGGGCCTGTAAGGCAATGAAAAATTTTGTTCTATTGTCTTTTCTCAGAGAAGCTGTTTTCAAGTATTATATTAGTGTTGCTACAACACCTAGCTTTGCAATCATTGCATTTAGTCAGTTCTATAGGATCCTGGTGATCCCCATGTCAAGTATGCTTCAATACGCTATTTGCAAATAAAAAGTACATTTTGTTGTCCATCATTGACATGCCTGACAAGTCTAATGCATTCAGGTTTTGGCAACATTTCCAGTGAGGGGAGTAAGAAGCATGGTAAGCTTTTTCCCCTTTATTTTAAAAATTCTTCCAGTGTCAACATTTTAATATATATAATAACTCCACATTGGCATCACAGGTTTTGATCCTTTCCTTTGACTGGTCAGCACTGGATTAGCTTCAGAGCCCCATCCATGAATATTTTAACTAGGTATGTAATACCAAAAGAACATTAACACCATCAAAATTGTTAGGATAGCAGCTAACTGACTTTGCCGTACAGTACATGTACAGATAGTGAGGCTTTCTCTTCTGATTTGAGAAAGGCTAGAAAAATGATGCGGTTGACTGAAAGAGGTGAAACCTTAGCCTACCACTGCCACTTGTTGATGTACATGTTGTATATTAAACAGTGGATGCCTGCTAGGGAAGCATGATAGTGTCGGCAGCGTCGGCCACATGCATTCCATCTTTGTCAGATATTTGCTTATCAGTACCTTGAGTTCCTTCCTCACATGGTGTTTGAGGTTGGGATCATGGATTGATACAGAAGCTATCTCTATTTGAGAAAAGCTGGGGTCTGATTATCTCCCTTTTTTACACCAAGAGATAAAACATCTGGATTTGTCTGCAGAGGCACAACAGTTATTCCTTCTGTTTTGTCTGGCATTCTTTGGCAGTACTCTTGGAAGCAGCGCAAAGAAAGAGGGTCGGAAAACAATGGAAAGAGGGATAATCAAGCTGATAATGCAAGCATCAATTGCGTAAGCATGTCAGTCAAGTCAAAAGATATATATCTAGAACATGCATGCAGCACAAGAGTCCCCTTCAGGGAAGAAAGCAAGTAATGCTACAGTCTCTTTAAGATGGCTTAGTACAAACTACCATTCAACATACCATGAAATGGACAATTTTATGACTTACAATTTTCTGACCAAGCAGTGCAAGCATAACTGATTGTGATATATTTGCTGATACATCATTTTCAGATTTCTTTGGTCAAATGTCACAGGTTTATGATCTGCTAGATCCCCTTTAGTTAATACAACTAAGAGTTGTGCTATTGTCAGATCTAATAGAACTGACTATCAATAGCAGAGGACAGTAAAGCCTGTAAGGCCATAAACATCTCTCAGTTTGAGATCACTTCAGAGTCTTGAGTTGTAGTTTGAGCTTTGTTTTGAGTTATATACAGACCTCCCCATCAATGTGAGAGCTGTCAGTAACCAGTGTGGCCTAGGTAAGTGTAACTGTAATTTTCCCTCTTTGCTGAGGTAAGTTTGTGATATACCACTTAAGGTCATTTTTATCCACAACAAACAGTGTCATATATATCTGTCTCGGCACAACTAACAGTTGTGCTATTGTCAGATCTACTAGAACTGACTATCAACAGCAGAGGACAGTAAAGCCTGTAAGGCCAGAAACATCTCTCAGTTTGAGATAACTTCAGAGTCTTGTGTCGGAATTACCGGCACACTTATTACTCGTGAACAGTGTTTCTACTGCATTTCAGAGTGTGGCAAAGGAGTTTCCCATGGGGAACACCATCACGCTAGCAACAGACTAGCAGCCCTCGGGCCTAACAAGAGGTCATTGTTAAAATTTTAGCTTTTCTTTGCTTTAGTAGGTGACTGCAAGCACTGAAAGACTCAAGTTCTCTTTCTTCAGTAAGTCTGACACTCAGCTCCTGAGAGTTGATAACAAAACCTTTATTGGATGATTTTCTTGCATGGGTTTAATTATGATTTTAAATCATTTTTTGCAAACCCCAAAATATCAGTTTGATTTGACTATGTCAACAGCCCATTCCATGACTTCTGTCTCATGTTCTGTATCCCCTACTACCATGCTCAAAATGATGAGAATATGATAAAAAACAAACACTTATTGAAGCTTAGAAACAGTATAACTTGCCCTTCTATCAAGAAACGTGTGCAACACTCAAAAATGGGCCACTGAATAAACTGCATGATGCAGATCAATTTATGCAAATAAACGGCCTGTTGTGATAAAATCTAAGGCCTGCTAATATGTTTCCATATCCAACTTTTTACATTCTATATTTTCGTTGAAGGCTTTCAAACTGAGAATCATGTAATAGATTCCATTTCCTATGGAAATATAACAACTTTTACAGGCTCATTCTCTTACAAAACAAAGATGTTTCACAAAAATAATATATTGAGTTATTGATTTCTGAATCTACAGCCTCATTTCCTACCGAGCTACTTAGAGTCTGTGGGGTATAACTCAAGGAATATTGTCATCCCTTTGACTGTGTCAATTACTTATAATATATCAAAAGTGACTTAATTCCACTTCTCTCTTAATTGCCATGCCATAAATGCAATGCAATGATGCAATCAAATTGCAAAAAAGCAATAAAAGATTTTATCATGAAGTTATTACTCCAATGGGAATATTAATTTTATTTTAAAATGAACTCATTTGGAAAGGGAAAGGATGGTTTCCTTACAAACTTTTCATCACACCTTTCATCTCTCGGGGATTTCCCATTGCCCTCAGACTATCAATGGTTGTCTGGCTGGTAGCACCACCCCAAAATTAAACGAAATATGCCAACTGCTGTTGCTGCTGTGACCCCCATGACACTAGCCTTGACCCCAAGCTTCCCCCCCTACACTCGTTGAGTGAGATGCTCAGTTTCTGAATAACTTTGGCGTCTTTCAGAGCTCTGTGAAATTTGCCCCATTGGGGTAAAAGCAGTTCACGGCTCACAGCTGTGTGTGCGTAGCACCAAGGCCTGCACTGTCTATGGAGTGGCATGTTATGCGTTTCTCTCTACTAGGTGAGAGGTCAAAGGTTGCATGCTCTGTAAGGGCAAGGACGTTTGCCAGGGTGTCTTTGGCTGTGCAGGTTTCCTTATAGCTATGCTGACCTGCACGTAAGTTCACAGCAGTGTACGTGCATCGTTGTTGAATAAGCAATGCTCCATTTTGTATATTCCACAGCCAGCTGTTACTGCCGTAGGCATTATAGCTGACCTGACTCCTTGATTTGTGCGTAGCACAGAGTCGGTTGGAATGCGGTACTTGGCCAGTATGACCTTGACCCTGGCATCCTCTAGCATTGACATCTGTTTAATGTAAGTCAGCCCTCTTATCTGACAAAGGGGGGGGGGGGGGGGGGTCCCTACAGTGGCTGGCAGTGCAGCAAAAAGTAGGGTGAGGAGGAAAGGAGATGAGTATTCTCCCTCTTTTCCTATATTTCTTTTCTTCTCATCTGAAGTATACTCCATTTCAATTTAAACAAGGGCTGAGTGGGCATGGGGGAATATAATTGTCTCTATTTCCTCAAATTCAGGTAAAACATCATCCAGAGATTAATGGTGTTGTTTATGTTTATTCCCAAATTATGGATTTTATGGCCTCATTTAGCCTCCAAGTTACTGAATCAAGGCACATGCTGTGTGTAAACTAGCTGAGGGAACATCTGTTGAGTTTAGCAGAAAAAAGCTTCCTCATCAAGTAAGGAAGAGAAAAGGGGTGACTTATCACTAGGGTGGTTCTCACAGTTGAGTCAGACAAGTCTGTTTTAAATTGCCCAAATGGGTTAAAATTATGTATATATACACATTTCCCCCCACAGCCTACAGCACAGAAACTCCAAAGCCTAGAACACAAGAAAGGCTGTACACATCCAACATGAAAAAAGAAAGATCATTGTGCACACACACTCTAAAAGAAAGGCACAGAACATAAAACAGAGAAGGAAGGCACTCTCCTGATGTGACTGGTCCGGCGGCTAGGCGCAAACTGACGGCTGGCAAGTGGTGTTTATCTCAAGAGCACTCTTAGTGCAGGTATCAGCGGGAGATGAGTTAGAATTGGAGAAGAGCAAAGAGATCTCAAGTCGTTTTGTAATCAGCAGCTTGTATGCAAATCAACAGCCATTTTGGCCGATCCCTCACAGGCTTTGTTTTCAGATTTTCAATTGTTGCCTTCAGGACGCCGTTTTCAATGCCACAACAGCAAAACAAACAGAATAAGAAATTCCAGAAGCCATCCGAGTTCTTAACTCCTAATAACACCGACTACCAAGTCTTTTTTTTTCCACTTCTCTGATGCACATGTTTTCATAGAATAAGTATGTCCTCTTTTTGGCTTTATTGATTTTTTTTAATTGTTTGTAAATTCATGTCTTTCTAGCCAATGGTTTCAAAACATTGCATTTATTGGTGTGTGTGTGTGTGTGTGTGTGTGTGTGTGTGTGTGTGTGTGTGTGTGTGTGTGTGTGTGTGTGTAAGGATGGGTGTGGATAGTGTGTGTGTGTGGGAGGGTGTGTGTGTGTGTGTGTGTGTGTGTGTGTGTGTGTGTGTGTGTGTGTGTGTGTGTGTGTGTATGTGAGTGTGCGTGCATGTATATCATTTATTTGTGAGTGCGTACATGTGTAAATAATAGTGGTTATATGGTTTTCCTAGTCAATGGTTTTAACAACATTGTGTCCATACATGTGTGTGTGTGTGTGTGTGTGTGTGTGTGTGTGTGTGTGTGTGTGTGTGTGTGTGTGTGTGTGTGTGTGTGTGTGTGTGTCTGCGAGTGTGTGTGTGTGTACGAGTGTGAGTATTTGTGATATTTTTATATGAAGCGTATAATCTTTGAACAAATATGAAATGTTGCTATCTTGTGTCTTTTGATTATCATTTGTATCAATATGCCTTTTAGTATTGTAATTGCCTTCCAGGGATGAATAAAGTGTTTTTGACTTGACTTGATGACACTTCTGATTCAAGAAGCTGCTGCAGGAAACAAGGCAGAACTGACACTGAATGCCAAAAAGACCAAAGTTGTGCACATAGAAGGGTCAACTAACCAGCTACAGCAGAGCATAGGAATGAATAAAATCAGAGCTGGAAAACCTGCACAACTTCAAGGACGTGATCTCTATCAAAACCAACTCAGGATCTTGCAGCAAGGACATCAGCTCAAGAACAGGCATGGCCATGCAAAAACCAGTCCAGTTGAACAACACATGGAAAGACAGAGGCATACCAGCAAAGCTGAAGGTAAGAATTGTTTGCTGCTTTATGTATAGAGCTGTGAAGTCTGAACTATAAAGAAAGATAAAAACGTGATAAATGCAGGAGAAATGGGGTTCTACAAGTGAAACTGACAGACAAAAAGAACCAGTGACAGTGTGTTCAAGTAATCAATGTCCATGACCCATTGCCCCCCCCCCCCCCCCCACCTATTCTGGCAGACGAGAACATGCAGCCTCCCATTCCTAGCATCCTTTTTTGACAACACTGCCCCCTCCTCCCTCAAACCCCAGGAAAAAATATTTGACCACTGTAGTCAGCTTGTACCAAGGTATCTACCTGCCTTTGTGTCCACATTAGGGGCCAGGATTAAGAAACAAGGTTAGTGTTAGTGTTAGCAAGAACAGTTAGCATGCATGGGGGTAGGGGCTGTTGGTCAGTCAGTCTGTCTGAAGGCATGTGGACACAACAGCAGGTAAACACAATGGTACGTAGCTGTAGACACAGTGGTATGGAGCATTATTTAAATCATCATTTACCAATCCTCCCAGCTTAGGCTGCTACCTGGATTTTTTTTTTTTAGACAAATTTCAGTTCTGCTATCAGCAGAGTGGTTTTCTTGCCATGTCATTTTTTAAAACTAGTTTTATTCAATTTTGAGAAATATTTAACCCAAAATAAAAAAATAAATGGTCAAGTCCAGAATAAACACAAGAAAAAAATGCTCTTTCCACTAGCCCTTCCCTTTTTTGTATTTCTAGTAACCTAATAAGGCTCAGAGGATAACAACCCCCCCCCCCCCCCCCCCTCCACCCACTTCCTGCCCAAATGTCGGTCTTGGTGACACACTTATTTGCAATCTGCAGTTTGCTGATGATATTGATCTCCTTAGAAGCAGTAACAGTGAACTCCAAGAACTTCTATGCAAGCTAGAAGAATGAGCTAACACTTATGGTATTACTTGCAAGAAAGAATGAGCTAACACTTATGGTATCATATGAAGAAAGAATGAGCTAACACTTATGGTATTACATGCAAGAAAGAATGAGCTAACACTTATGGTATCATATGAAGAAAGAATGAGCTAACACTTATGGTATCATATGCAAGAAAGAATGAGCTAACACATATGGTATCATATGCAAGAAAGAATGAGCTAACACTTATGGCATTACATGCAAGAAAGAATGAGCTAACGCTTACGGTAAGGATATCAGTGCAAAGAAGAGCAAGGTAGACAGTACCAACGACGTTTTATTGAGCATTATCATGAGAGGTCCAACAACTTGAAGAAACAGACTCATTCCATTATCTTGGCTCCACACTGACCAAACATGGCCCCTCTCTAGCTGAACTCAAGGTCTGACCTTGAGTTGTCATTTTTTCATTGTTGTTGTTTTGGGTTTTTGTTGTTGTTTTTTTTAATCTGGGACATATGTTTATGTAATTTGTCACTGGTAGTACTTCCCCAAAATGAAGATACTTTGATTAAGGTGAGGGTGTTTAGGGTTTTTTTTGTGCTGTTTTTCGTTTCTGTTTTTGTTTTGTTTTGTTTTGATTTTGTTTTGCTTTTTTGTTTGTTTTGGCTTTGGTTCTACTTTTTTTCTTTCTTTCTTTCTTTTATTCCCCTCTATTACCAAAATATTATGATCTCTAGGCCTATGACTAATTTTGTTGACAGATGATGGATAGATAATGTACCCAGAGTTAACTTATGTTTTATTTAATACTTTTGCTTGTTTGCTTTTGTTTTAACTACTACTTACTTATTATAGATTTTCTGGTTTCATCTTGTTTTTTGTTTTCTATTATAATGATCATTTGATTGATTATTATTAATTTTAGTTCACTGTTTTGCGCCTTTGTTATTCTATTATGTCTTCTGTCCTTACAACTTGTCTTCTGTTTATCACTGTCTGTTGTTTTTTACCTTGTTTGTTTGGTTATTATTGTTTTTAGTTGAAGGTGTTTCTGAAATTGATGTAATCCCTGATTAGGGCGGGGACTGAATGTAAAAAAGCACATCAGTGCTTATTCATTATCCTCAAATAAAATAATTTGATTTGATTTGATTTGATTTGATCTCTCTGTCTCTCTGTTTTGGGAATAAATTTGATTGTTGTGACTTTTTTTTAAATACCTTGAAGGCTGTATTCATATTTCATGTTTTCAATTTT
>JASPKP010008349.1:10000-11677 GCA_030674155.1 Stramonita haemastoma | reverse complement strand
GTGGAAGATGATATGGGGAAGGGAGGGTGGAAGAAAGGAGTAAGGGTGGGAGGAAGTAGGGGGAAGGGTGGGTGGAAGATAGGGGAAGGAGCGTGGAAGAAGATAGGGGAAGGAGCATGGATGATTGTGGGAGGAAAGTGGAAGATATGGGGAAAGAGAAGGGAAGATGGGGGAAGGAGAGTGGAAGATAGGGGGAAGGAGGGTGGAAAATAGGGGGAAGGAGGGTGGAAGACAGGGTGATGGGTGGGTGGTAGAGAGGGGAAGGAAGAGTGGAAGCAAGTGGAAGGGAGTGTGGAAGAGGGGGGGGAGGGTGGAAAATATGGGAAGGAGGGTGGAAGATAGGGGGAAGGAAGGTGGGAGATAGGGGGATTTCAGATGGAAGATAGGGGAAGGAGGGTGGAAGATAGGGGGAAGGAAGGTGGGAGATAGGGGGATTTCAGATGGAAGATAGGGGAAGGAGGGTGGAAGATGAGGAAAAGGAGAGCTGAAGATAGTTGGAAGGAGGGGGGGAAGATTAGAGGGGGAGGAGATTGGAAGAAAAGGGGAAGGAGGATGAAAGTTAGGGGGAAGGGTGGGTGGAAGAGAGGGGAAGAAGGGTGGAAGATAGAGGGAAGGGAAAGTGAAAGATGAGAGAGGGGAGGAGGGTGAAAGATAGGGTGTAAGGGGAAGGAGGGTGAAAGGGTGTAGGGGGAAGGAGGGTGGAAGATAAGGTGTAGGGGGAAGGAGGGTGGATGATAGGGTGTAGGGGGACGGAGGGTGGAAGATAGAGTGTAGGGGAAGGAGGGTGGAGGATAGGGTGTAGGGGGAAGGAGGGTGGAGGATAGGGTGTAGGGGGAAGGAGGGTGGATGGGTGATGGGGGAAGGAGGGTGGAAGATAGAGTGTAGGGGGAAGGAGGGTGGAGGATAGGGTGTAGGGGGAAGGAGGGTGGATGGGGTGATGGGGGAAGGAGGGTGGAAGATAGAGTGTAGGGGGAAGGAGGGTGGATGGAAGATAGGGTGTAGAGGAGGGGAGGGGAGAGCCAAATGATGAAAAGCGGGAGGGAAAGGGGCAATACTCTTGTCGCCAAGAGTGGCGGGCCCTGCTGTTACAACGGCGAGCGGTGTATTGTGGGAAGTGTCGGCTGTCTGGGAATAGAGTCTGACTAGATATTGAATGGTAGGGGTGAGGGGGGGGGGGCGGGGGTTTGGGGGCTAAACACGACAGCTCACAAGGAGACAAGGCAAGGCAAGGCAAAATTCTTTTATTCGAGGATAATATATAAGCACTCGTGTGCTTTTTTACATCCAGTCCCCGCCCTTTTCAGGGATAACATCAAGATAAAAAGATAGCCTCAACTAAAACAACAACAATTATAAAGGTCCAAATACCAAGAGCAAGAAACCATACCAAGTATCAAACAACGGGTGAGAAATAAAACAGAGATACAATGGTAATGTTATAAAAAAAAAAAAAAAGGCACTCATTCAGAAACGAAGATAAGAAATGAGAATCAATGATGATTTTGATTTGAATAATAAAAAAACAAACAAAAAACAAGCAACAACAAAAAAAGCCAAACAAAACAAACTAAAACAGAACAAAACAAACAACAACAACAACAAAAAAGACGCAATAATTAAAGATCAAACATGAGAAAATGATGAGGTTAGATGACTGAAAACATCAATCGACCACCA
>JASPKP010008349.1:5000-7500 GCA_030674155.1 Stramonita haemastoma | reverse complement strand
CAGGGACAGACAGAGACAGACAGAGACAGAGAGAGACAAAGAGAGACAGAGAGAAAGGGAGGGAGGGAGGGATAGAGAGAGAGACAGAGAAAGAGAGCACTCTGAACTCTGACATTACTAAATGCACGTCAGCCTTTGGCCAAATACATTTCATTGTACAAGAGAGGAAAGAGCGGAAACAGATTAAACACAATTTCCCACAAGCTTTGTTTATTTAGACCTTCGCAAAACACACCCACAAAATGTACATCCATACACGCATATTATTTTCATAAACACAAATAACATGCTGACTTAGATTTAACACCCAAAAATGCGTACAAAACACATTTTAGATGTCGTCATTGAAATGAACGTTCAACGTCCTCATAGCTGAAATGCTTTTAGGGACAAGTTATTTCTCGCATGGTAGACTAGATTAAGTTGTTCTCATTTACTCTGCTTCATATAGCTTAGCAGACCACCTGTATCCAACATCATACGCCCATCCCCTTCCTGCAAAGGCTACGTAATTACAACAGGCACAATGATCAATATGGCGACTATCATTTTCCCAGCAGCTTTCATCTGTACGATCACAGCAGCAGCAAGAAAAGACCACGTCATAGTTTTCACAAGTGGAATTTATTCTGGCCAGCCCCTGTCCGATTAAAGGGGCACCACTCTTGATCCATCAGGCAGAGTGGTCTACCCTCTCTTCATGGCGGCAGAGAATTATGTGTGTCAAGGGGGAGAGAGCATCTGCGAAGAGGGAGGGAGTGCGCGGGTTAGCTCTTGCAAGCCATCTTCTGGAGTTGTTTACATCGTAAATTCGGTTGACTTGATCAGAAATTCAATGAGAGAGCGTGATAAGGGCGAGGGAGGGAGAGACAGACAGACAGAGACAGACAGACAGACAGACAGAGACAGAGAGAGAAGAGAGAGAGAAGGGAGAGTGAGAGAAAAAGTGGCAGACAGACAGACAGACAGAGACAGACATATATATAGAGAGAGAGAGAGATAGAGAGAGAGACAGAGACAGACAGACAGACAGACAAACAGATACCGAGACAGACAGACTGACAGACAGAGAGTGGACACATAACGGCACAGAAGCATCGACAGAAAATGATTTTGCAACCTTCAACACACCTGCCACCCCCTTTCTCTTTCTTAATTAACTCCTCCACCCCCACCCCCAACCCATCCTACTCACCCTCCCTTCCACTCTTGCATGCTCCCTCCACCCCCTCCCCCTCCCGCAAACAGCCTTTCAGTGATCAGAATAGATAACATGATCATGGTGGCCGGCTCGCTATCACTTTCCATTAGCTTTCATCTTTCACATCACACCAGCAAAAAAAGCACAAAAAGACGCTTTCATCTTTCATATCACAGCAGAAAAAAGAAACAGACGCTTTCATCTTTCATATCACACTAGCAAGAAGAAACAGACGCTTTCATCTTTCATATCACAGCAGAAAAAAAAAAAACAGATGCATCCATCACTCGTGCAGTTCTGACCAGGCACTGTCTGATTTTAAAGGGGTGCAACTCTAAAGGGTGGCGCAGAGTGGTCTACCTTTCTTACTTTAATGGCGGTAGAACATGTGTGTTCCAGCTACAACACCAGTGTTACTTTTTTGCCAACTTTTTCTTTTATTTTCCTATAATTATCACTCTTGCTAATACTAATACTAATACTAATACTGCACGTATTAAGGCATCCATAGAAATGGGGGGGAAAACTGCACTTTTTGTGAAAGACTACTTTTGACTTCAACAAAACTCATGTAGTATTGCACAAATTTTGAAAGGTCTGAAATCTCTTCTCTCTCTCTCTCTCTCTCTCTCTCTCTCTCTCTCTCTCTCTCTCTCTCTCTCTTCTCTCTCTCTCTCTCTCTCTCTGTGTGTATGTGTGTAATTCTTATCTGTGTGTCTGTATGTCTGTGTGTGAGAGTATGTGAGTATGTGGAAATCATTATCCAATTTTTAAAAATGTTTTGTTAAATTTTATAAACATCTGGGATGTGTTGTTTTTTTTTTGTTTTTTTTTATTTTAATTTAATTTTTTTTATAGTATTCTCCCCGCCCCCTTCAAATAAGAATATCATTTATTTTTTCCCCCTTCTATCCAAATGTATGATTAAATGACTTGTATAATTTTAGATATATGGACGTAGACTGATGTTTCAGTTGTTTATTATAATGTTCTCCTGCTGGCTCCTGCTGGCTCTTTGTTTATTGGCGGTTTTGTTGTTGTTGTTGTTGTTGTTGTTGTTGTTTTTTGTTTTGTTTTGTTTTGGGGGGGGTTGTTTGTTTGTTTTTTTGTTTGTTTCTTTGTTTGTTTGTTTGGGGTTTTGTTTTTGTTTTGCTTTGTTTGGGTTTTTTTGTTTGTTTGTTTTTGTTTGTTTGTTTTGTTCTGTTTTTTGTTTGTTTTTTTTGCGTTTCTTTTCTTCTTCTTTAATAATCCAAATTATTTTATTGTGACTTCTGATTTTCTCTTCTGAATGAATGCACC
>JASPKP010008348.1:0-11680 GCA_030674155.1 Stramonita haemastoma | reverse complement strand
CTTGTGCCCAAATTTAGCCCACGGGGGTTTTTTTATTTATTTGGTGGTTTTTTTTTTTTTCACAGAAGCTAAAAAAAGGGGTAAAAGGTCATTACTAAATTTTTGGGGGTTTTCCACTTCATTATTGTTTGTGCTGAAAAGGGTTGAATATTATCAATTTTTTTGGGGCTTTTGTTTGTGTTTGCAAAATTGTGAATTCTTTTAGTTCATTTTGAAAAAAAAAAACCCAAACAGTGGGATTTTTTTTCAGCCAAAAAAAAATTGCAAAGCCTAACTTAAGGGGTGGCCAAATGCCACAAAAGCAAAATTTTCCCTTTGGGAAAAAAACTTGGAGACCCAACCTACCCAAGGAAATAAAAAAAAAAAAAAGTAGTTCAGCTATCAGCCTATGGCCAGTGATATGAATGACATGAACATACCATAGCCATCCTGCAGTTTGTGACCTGGAGAGGGATGGGCTTGTCAGGTTCACTCTGTCTGAAACAACTGCATAAATTTGTAACCATGTTGTGGTATGTATGCCCCAGTGTCTCCTCTCTGTCTGAAACACCTGCATTTGTAACCATGTTGTGGTAGGTATGCCCCAGTGACTCCTCCACAAGGTCTGGGAACAGTCACTCACTCAGGTGTTTATAAGCAATAGGAAGAAATACACTAGAGCAGGTCCTTGTCCATTAATGATGATGTTGATATTTTCTCTTCTCTCACCTAGTTCATTGTTTTCTTTCTCATTGTTTTGATATAAAGTTGGTTTGATGAGCTATGAAATGAGATAAATTTCTAACAATTCATATAAAGAGAAGCAGTAATTTGTTGACTTCCATGATATAACCACAATAGAATAATATTTTACATTTAAAACAACAACAAAGCCTTGGGCAGAATATTAGGATTTCAATAAATGCTCCCTGCCTTTCATTCCATGTAGTAAGTTCCATTTTGGAAAGGTCTAGGGGCTGTTGGGCCTGTATTGTAGATTGACTACATCCATTTCAGAGTCTTGTGTCACTGGTTGAGTTATATGGAGCAAAACAAAATAACAGTCACAGTTACTTGTTTGTGTTCTGCCTGTCAAAGACTTGAATTGCCTATCAATCAGTATTGAATGTAGCGAGTGCTCTCAAGCCACACAAGATTGTCGGTGCATGTTGGCCGTGAGGTGTGTGCTGCTATACTCCTGTGTTGTTAGTAGCCAAGTAGTTTCTATGGCTGTGGACTTCTGATCCCATGGTTCTGAAGTTGTGGGTTCAACTCTTGGCAGTCTATTAGGACTGAAGGATGAAAATGTTAGTCTCACATCACCTTATTTGCCAACTGAAGGATGAAAATGTTAGTCACAAGTCACCTTATTTGCCGATCTGCCGATGCCTTCCCTTGCTTTGTTTAAACTTGCATGCTGAAGATGAAAATTGCAAATTAGAGATCTTATGATTCACATCAGCATTCAGTGACTTGTAGAAAATACCAAGCATGCACCTTAAGGCTTGTCTAGCACACTTAGTTCAATACAGTTGATCAGCATCTGCTTTATGGATTTCTTGGCAGATGGTGTAGAGTGTATGGATTTCTTGGCAGATGGTGTAGAGTGTATGGATTTCTTGGCAGATGGTGTAGAGTGTATGGATTTCTTGGCAGATGGTGTAAAGTGTGTAGAATATTCTGCACATGGTGCATCTCTTTTAAGAGCAAGAAAAGTAAGAACATAACACCCAACACTTTTGCAGAACAAAATTTCAGTTAATTAAAATAAATTTTCCAGGCTAAAACATTGTCCAACTCTTTGGGAAGAGGTGCATCTCTTGGAAAAACTGAACACTGAAACTATGTCTTACTCTGTGTGTGTGTGTGTGTGTGTGTGTGTGTGTGTGTGTGTGTGTGTGTGTGTGTGTGTGTGTGTGTGTGTGTGTGTGTGTGTATGTGTGTGTGTACTTTGTTGTGAAGAGGGGGTGTTAATGTTTACATACTCATGTATTGGTATACAGTGTGCGTGTGTGTGTGTGTGTGTGTGTGTGTGTGTGTGTGTGTGTGTGTGTGTGTGTGTGTGTGTGTGTGTGTGAGTGAGTGCTTGCTTTGTTGGGAAGAGGTTGGGGGGTGTTAATGTTCATATACTCATGTGTGGGTATACACGTGTGTGTGTGTGTGGTGTGTGTGTGTTGTGTGTGTGTGTTGTTGTGTGTGTGTTGTGTGTGAGCGTGTGTGATTTTTGAGGTCAATTTATTTTTTTGCATATGTTTTATGTGCTTGTGGCAGACTTGGATTGTCAGGGTAGTGGGAGCACAAATGTTACTTTTTGCATATTTACTGAACCTGTAAATAGATTAGCCTGTCAGGTAATGTGGATAGACAATTTCTTTCAGTAGTGTCCATATTGTTATTTTCAGGTGAATGTGTAGATAGAGTAGGTCTGGTGAGGAGGAGGGGGGGGAGAGGGAGAGAGAGGGTGGAGGAGAGAGAGAGGGGGGGGAGAGAGAGAGAGGGGGGGGGGGGAGGGAGGGGGGTCTTCGAGTAACACCTACCTAAGAAGCAAGAGGTTCATGGTTAAAATTCTACCAGAAACTGGGCTTTTCCCTCTCTTTCACCAGTTATGGTCTGGGTGCTAGTCATTCAAGTAGGGTGTTAAACAGAATGGTGTATAATCTGTAATACATACCTGTGTATTACCTGCATATAGATGATTATCTAGAATATGTCAGTGCTACTTTTAACTTGTGCAGAAGATAATCTGGATTACACCTCTACAAAGTCATGTAGAAGGAAAATCAGAATTCATCGCTACTTTTTAGTTATGTAGAAGATAGTCCAGAATATTTTTATCTTGTGTGAAAAATAGTCTGGAATGCATACCACTTTTAACTCATTTAGAGGATGATTCAGAAATTACCATTAGATATGTAGAAGATAAATCCAGAATGAACTCCCTATTTTCAAGTCATGTATAAAATAATCTAGAGTAAACCAATTCTTCTTACTTGAGTGGAAAATGATCCAGAATAACCCACTACTTTTAACTTGTACAGAAAAAATCTATGGTAACAAAAGATTAGATTTTGTGGAAAAACTGACAATGAAGGTGGAGAATGTCAGGCTGGAGAAGAAGAAAAACATAATTATTGTCCCTGCACTGAGGTGGAATGCACTTTCCTAAGCTGAACTTAAATTCCATACAGAGAAACTGATGTGCTCTGCACTGCTTTGCTTTGCAATGCAATGCTGTACACTATTTTGCTTTGCTTTGCTCTGCATTGTATTTTATCACACCACACCACACCACCACTACACCATCACCACGTACCACACTTTACCACCACACATCACCACATTACCCATACACTGCCACTAGATTCATCACCAACCACATTACACCACATCACATCACACATTAATCGCTACCATCACACACTGCACACATCACCACACAGTACACCTCACCATACCACAGTACACCAGACCATGCCAAACTACACAAGACCATTTGACACCAAGTGCTACATTGAATGAACCTTAGCATTCAGTATTTGCTACTTGTACCCTGCCCTACCCTACCTTATTCTATCTACCAATGAATGAACCTTAGCATGAATTCAGTATTTGCTACTTATACCCTGCCCTACCCTACCTTGACCTATCTACCATATCTTACCCTTCCCAACCATACCCCTCCCCCTCCCCCCTCCCGCTCCATACCTTTTTCATGTAGATTAATGCTCCCTACCAATCCATACTAATCCATTGTTCTGTATGTACTTTGAATCTATAGCAATAATTACAGCACCATGCCAGAGTCTGCAATGATGCCATGATAAATTTACAGATGTTTTATGTCAAACTTATTCTACTGAAGTCCTATGTTTTAAGTTACACCACAACTTGAAATCAAGAGAGTGTTAAGCAGCATCTTAAAATTAAGAGAGTGTTAAGCAGCATCTTAAAATCAAGAGCAACTGTAATTTTGTTGTACATGTGCTGTGATCCATTTCTGTCCATAACTTTATTTTGTTCATTTTGATTAATTGTTACATAATTGTTGATGAGACTTCCTAGAGTTGCTTGAATCTCATTTACTCTAGTGTATTTATTATCAGTGACCAGGTGAAGGCATCAGAAGCTATGAATAGGAAACTCATTAAAGCAAGGAAAGAGGAGGAATGAAGAATGTGAAGGGTGATGTGATCTAGCTCACGATTAGGGTGTGTTGTCATAGAATGATATTCAAAGATTCTCTGTGTTTACTAGAAGAATTCACTTGAAGTTGGCAGTTACAGCTTCGCTGTGGAAGTATTGTGCCAACTGGATTGTCACAATTTGTGGGTATCAGTATTATTTGAAGGGGAAAGAGAGGGGAGAGAGAGAGAGAGAGGAGAGAGAGAGAGAGAGAGAGAGAGGAGAGAGAGAGGAGAGTAAATGAAATGAGTTATTCTCCTCAAAGAGAGATTGAGCTATGTAATTGACATTTGACATTTGATCTAATTGTAATGATGTATGTCAAGATGACTGTGTGTGGGTATTTGTATGAACTGCTTTCAGTGTGTGTACATATATCTGTGTATGTGTGTGTGTGAGTGTGAGTGTGTGTGTGTGGAGAGAGAGAGCGAGAGAGCAAGTGAGCGAGTGAGTGAGAGAGAGAGAGCGAGAGAGCAAGTGAGCGAGAGAGAGAGAGAGAGAGAGAGAGAGAGAGAGAGAGAGAGAGAGAGAGAGAGAGGACCAGTCAGTTAAATAGTTTTGTCATTATAACTATCAATCATTAGCCAATCTCTTTAAATGAACACATGGAGAAGAGTTTTACTTTGCTATTCATTTTCATTGTGAATGAATAATGTGAAGTATGAAGTATTGTGTTGGTAGTATGCTTGTGCTTGTGTCTTGAGAGAGAGAGAGAGAGAGAGAGAGAGACTCGGACTCGGACTCGGAATGATTTAATGTATAGGCCTTGGCCCTTTACAAGCAGATGAACATAACATGTCGTAATTAGAACATCAAACAAAACATGTAATTATGTAATCACAGCGTTAAAGAAATCATGACATATTCTGTAATCACAACATTTAACAAAACCCGATATTCTGTACTTACAACATTAAAGAAAACCCAATAATCCGTAATTACAACATTAAGCTCTGTTTTCTAATGTTAAGTGCTTTGTGGACAAAAGTGGCAACTTTCATTACAATTGTTCTGTTTTCATTAGACATTAATAATGAATATTTAAACATACATGGATGTCTGTAATATTTGCTTGGAATCAGTTCTGTTCTGAGATCATTGTACTTTGGGCACTGAAGCAAAAAGTGTACCTCTGTTTCTAGGTCGTCATCACAAAAGGGACACGTTTAAATTCTGTGCGTTGTTACGATTGTTAAATTGCAGAAAGCTGCAATTCAGTGATGACATTCCAGTTCTAAATCGTGCCAAATCTCTTCTTACAAAATAGGATTTTATGTAGCTTAAGTACGCACTTTGTGACAATGATTGTTTGTAACTATTATACACGTTATAGAAATCACGATTCTCTAGAGCAGAAAGCCAGTCTTGTTTGAAACAGTCTATAAGTCTTTGCTTAAATTCAAATACAAATGATGTTATATCTCCCACACCTTGTGCTTCCCAGACTAGTCCGAACCCAAATTTATACAAAACATTTCTAACACCACAAGCCCATGTGACATAATTTTGTTCCTGTAGAGATAAGAGCATATTGTAAGCTTTTCGTGGATATCTATCAGTATCCATATGAACAATTCGTAACCAAAATTTAATGCATTTTACAAACGTATTCACCTGTAAAGGATGTCTGCCTGTCTCTCCATATACAACATGTCTTGGTGACTTTGGGCTTACACCCAAAAACCTTTTCAAAGCAGATAAATGGACTCTTTCAACAAGATTTTGATCAGGTACTAAACCTCAGATCTCAGATCCATAAGTCAAGATGGGCTGAATTTGACAATCAAACAGTTTATAAAAGAGACTAGGTGAGTGTTCCCCAATGGACCAGAGCATTCTTATGATAGCTGATACACCTTTCTTTGCTCGGTCAGCAAGATCACACATGGTATACGAAAATGAAAGCCGGGTAGACAGATAAATTCCAAGATACTTATACGTATTGACAATTTTCAGTTTCATATCACCATAATGCCAGTTTTCACTAGTAGCAAGATAACCTCCATTACGAAAGACAACAACGTTCGATTTATCTAAGTTTACTATTAAATCAAGTCTCTTTGATGTATCATACAATATATTCAACTGATTTTGGAGACCAATCACACTGTCAGAGAATAGCACAACATCATCAGCAAATAACAATATCAACAATTCAATGAAATCTGGTGATAACTGAATACCATGTTTCCCTTTTTCAATAATATCTTTGGTAAGTTCATTGATGAATAATGAAAACAAAACAGGGGAACATATTTCTCCTTGTTTTAAACCAGTAGGGCACATGAATACATCCGTCAAGTCACTTCCAGAACGAACACAAGCTTTAACAGTTGAATACATACTTTTGAGAGCAGAAAAAAATTTACCATTTAAACCATTATTACTCAGAACGTTCCATAATTTTTCCCTACATACAGAGTCAAAAGCTTTACGAAAATCAATAAAAGCAACATAAAGTTTGCGATGACGAATTAACTGTTTCTGAGTGAGAGCAAAAAGAGTAAATATATGATCAGTTGTGCTGTGTTTTTCCCTGAATCCTGCCTGCTCCTCCCCGATTAGCTCACTGTCACCAATCCACTTGGTGATGCGCTTGTTCAGTATAAAACTGTACAGTTTACTGCAAATGCTGAGTAGGGAAATACCTCTATAATTATCTGTTACATTAGGATCACCTTTCTTTAGAAGTGGCTGAATAATTGCTAAGCTCCATTCATCAGGATACAATCCATGGTCAAATAAATAGTTGAAAAGCTTAAGTAAATAAGGCAAAATAACATCAGCACTGTGTTTAAAAAATTCACCAATCAATCCATCAGCACCAGCAGCCTTTCTGTCTTTCAATGCTCTAATTGCCTGGGATATTTCACATTCTGTGATAGGCCGGTTCTGATGCTCACAGTTGGTGCTGATTCTGTTATCAGTATCATTCTCACTGGTATTGTTACCAAACATGCAACCTGGTCATCATCATCCAATACAGTTTCATTGACAGAAATATTAAATACATCCCTGAAGTGAGAATACCACTCATCTTTCGTTATATTACACCCCGTAGAGCGCTCTTTGGCTCGAACACCTCTAACTGTGTCCCAGAATTTCTTAGGATCATGCAAGTTATTTTCAAGAGACTGAATGATTTTACTTTTGTGTTCTGCTTTCTTAAGTCTCAGAAGTTGTTTGTATTCTTTTCTTTTTTGTGAATAACTTTCTCTGTCTTCCTCAAATTGTCTTCGTTTG
Source organism: Stramonita haemastoma (assembly GCA_030674155.1). NCBI lineage: Eukaryota > Metazoa > Mollusca > Gastropoda > Neogastropoda > Muricidae > Stramonita > Stramonita haemastoma. Next base: position 4,276 of record JASPKP010008348.1, on the reverse strand, counting down.
TGTTCATAACCATACTTCTCCAAATCTAATGTTACATTAGAAATTTTGCGTAAGGCTTTTCTGACAGATTTTCTTTGTTGGCAACATTCCCTGTCAAACCAAGCGTTTCTTTTGTCTATGGTAACAACTATATCTTTTAACATACACTGCCCAGCATGTTTCAAGCATTCATTAAATTCAGTTAAGGAAGCATTGATATCTCTGTCAACTTCTGAGACAGCATTATCCAGTTTATCCAGTATAAGCTCTGAATGGATCTTTTCCACAAAATCCTCAGACATCTCTTCCTTCCATATGTATTTCTGGATATGGAATGTCTGGCGTTTTTGTTTTTGTTTAATAATCCCATTATTTGTGGTTTTAAACGACAGCATCAAAGCCTGGTGTTTGGACTCAATCATAGGAAGGAGCTTTAAGTTATCACACTTTGACAACAGATCACATGAAACAATAAAGTAATCTATAACACTACAGCCACCTGGTGAAATATAAGTAAAACTACCAGGGAAACGTAAAGACTTCATGCCATTCAATATTGTCAATTTAAATTCTTCACAGACACTCAACAAAAACTTGCCAAAAGAGTTAAGGACAGAATCACTTGATTGTCTAGCAGTCTTCTCAGAATATTCTGACTCGCTTTCACTATCAACATTTCCAGACATGCTAACTAAATCATCAACAGTATCAATATCTCTAGCATTCTGATTAGCTGTCCTAGAGTTAAGGTCACCAAAAATGATAAATGGGAGGTCACCACATTCATTAATTGCTTCTAGCAAACTATCTTCTAATAGTGACACACCATTATATATGTCAGTCTCTTCATAGTAGGTCGAGTTTTCAGGCGGTAGATATGCACCTACAAGAAGGCAGTCAGACAAAGTTCCAAGAAAATGCCTTGAAATTTTAAGAATAACAATATTATCAATTTCAGTATCAATGCGTTCAACATATTTGCACAATTCTTTCCTGACTAAAAGCACAACACCACCAGAAAGACGCCCATGAGAGCTATCAGATAGCTTAACTCCAGGAGCTACAAATGGCGTATGACATGGGAAAAAAGACTCAGGGACAGATGCCGTAAAGGTTTCAACAAGAAGTACAAAATCATAGTCATGTATAAAAGAAGCAAGATTTATTGTTTCAGCAAAACTAAATATTCCTTCAACATTGAAGGTTAACAAGGAAATGTGGTCAGCAAAAGTTTGTGAAGTGTTTTCTCCGGCTGTGCATGCATTGACATTTATACTTCTTGTTACCTTTAAGGACTGACTAGGGCACTGGCCTAACCCCTATCTATTACTGCTTTTTGCATGCGACTTTTTTGTGTTGGAAGCTGCACGATCTGCAGAGCTAACTTTTCTGGACACATGTAGGTCCAGAGTGCCCTGCTGAGAAGAGGAGGAGGTGGAACTCTGCAGACGGTTCCTTGTCCTTACTGAGGAACAGTTGGAATGCCCAACCCTTGTCAGTCTTGACTGGTTATTGTCGCCAATGTGGTTGGTTCTGCCTGTACCCTTACCCCTCCCTCCACTGTTTTCACATCCCCTTCTATGGTCTGTTTCATGAGGAGAGCGTTCAGGAGTTCCCCTCCCAAATCCATGGGACTTCGGCGAATTTGTTTCTGTTGCTGGTGAACAGGGGAGTGGTTCACTCTCAGTCATCACAGCATCCAGATACTGTGAGTCGCGTGGCAGTGGTCTTTCTTCATCCTCCTGGTCCTCCTCTGTGTCGTCTCCAGCAGACTGTGGCCTCTCCAGTTGATCACACCACGCCAGGTGTTCTGAAGAGTCCTGGGAACGTCTTCCTCTGGGGGTGGCAGCTGAGAGAGAGAGAGAGAGAGAGAGAGAGAGAGAGAGAGAGAGAGAGAGAGAGAGAGAGAGAGAGAGAGAAGGATGGGGAGGGAGGGAGAAGGATGGGGAGGGAGGGAGACAGAGACGGGTGGGGAGGGAGGGAGGGGGAGAGAAGAGAGAGAGAGAGAGAGAGAGAGAGAGAGAGAGAGAGAGAGAGAGAGAGAGAGAGAGAACATCTGTGTGCGTTTGTGTGTGTGTGTGTGTGTGTGTGTGTGTGTGTGTGTGTGTTGTGTGTTGTGTGTGTGTGTGTGTGTGAGTGAGTGAGTGAGTGAGTGAGTGAGTATGTGCATATCCATGCATACACATATGCAGTATCATGTATGTTCATCAGTCATCTAAGGCAAAGAAAAGAAAAAGAGCTTGAAAAGTGAAAGATTTGTGCTTTTTTTTTCTTTTCTTTTTTTAAAAACTGGTGCTTGATCGATATTGAGTTCAGTTGAAACTTAATGAGGATGATCCTAACGTCACGGCAGATTGTACAGACAGTGATGAGTTGTGTTGGAGAGCAAAGAAAGAGAAAAATAAAGAGCATGTTTTGTTTATTTCAGTTAACTTTAAATCTGTGGCAAGCATTTAAAGTGTTTAGAAAAAAAAATGCAGCTGGAAAGGAAGCAAGAGCAGGCCAACAAAGCAATAAACTTATTCATCACCAAAGCAGTTGAAGGTGGCAGAAAACAGAATAAACAACTAGAAGCATGATGAAATGAGAAGCTTAGTGCCGCAGATGTGATAAAAACAGTGATACATGCACTGGTCAACATATCAGCCTTCATGTAGTCCCCCATTCTCCTTTTCTCACTGCTGGCCTCATGTTTCAGAACTGCCTGCAGTCAGTTTATGTAGGCAGACCACAGGTTTCCCACTGGAGATTTGAGAAAGTTCGCCTCGTGCGATTTTAGTGTTTCCAATATGGCATACCATGGAAAACTTCATGTATCTGTAATTGTTGATTCATATATTTTGGATTGAACTCACATATTTTAGTTGTTCCCAACTGGGGATTTTAGAAAGTTCGCCTCGTGAGATTTCAGTGTTCCCAATATGGCATACCAGGGAAAACATCATGTATCTGTAATTGTTGATATATTTTGGATGGAACTCGCTTATTTCAGTGGTTTCCCACTGGATATTTTAGAAAGTTCTCATGATGCTTTAAAGTTCCCAATACTGCACACCAGGAGAAACTCTACATAAGTCTGGTTTTGAAGACTCAACAGCACAGAAGGTGTGCTTGCATGAGAGAGAGAGAGAGAGAGGGGGGAGGGGGGGGGGGGGGGGGGAGGAGGGGGAGGGGAGGAGGAGGGAGGGAGCAGGGAGGGGGAGTGAGTGAGTGAGAGGAGTGATTAAGTGAGAGAGAGAGAGAGAGAGAGAAGAGGAGAGAGAGAGAGGGGAGAGAGAGAGAGAGAGAGAGAGGGAAGAGAGAGAGTGAGTGTGTGTGTGTGTGTGTGTGTGTGTGTGTGTGTGTGTGTGTTGTGTGTGTGTGTGGTGTGAGGGCTTAGACCCTTGTATAATAGACTATCCACTTCTTCAATAGCTGATTATTGTGGTGACAAGGACAAGAATAATAAATTCTGGGATGGCTGTTTGCTAGAAAGGATAGCTATCATAATAATGATGGAAAGGATGAGGATGATGATGGTGGTAGAAATAAAAAAGATAATGCTGATAATGATGATAAACAACAACAATAATAATTATAATAATAATAATGGCTGTACATGACTCAGTGTCTGTACTGTCTTGATGATGGCCCTAATGGGGAAGGTATGTTTTCTCATGCAGCTTCAATGGTGATTATCTTGCTTGCAACAAAACGAAACATGTTATTTATCAAATCAAACTAGAAAACAAGCTTTAAAAGGCATTATTGCATTTTGCACAACAATTATTTGGCTGCTACCCAAGGGCGATTAAAGCCTCTGACTAGACATACTTTTAACAACTTCACTCTGTAACTTTCAGCAATAAAACATTAAAAGTCCAACAAGACCAATATTTTATGAAAAGAAAAAGAAGAATATGATCCACAGTTTGTATACGTATGCACACTATTAACTAGAGATGCCCATGAGAAGAGATGCTCATAATTAAACAGTGATGCGAAAACACAGTTCCTGATGTGTTGTGCATCCAGCCTTGCTTACGAAGCAGTTCCGTATGAAGGAATGAACGATCTCTAATAATACAAATTATACAAATATCATCAGGTCTATATTCATTCATATCTAAGCCCAAAACATACTGTAGATCAATAGTTTTATGTCTACATTTTATAAAACTCAGTTCAATGATTCAAACTTGTTTACAACAAAGAACGATGGTTAGGCCTATTATCATGTGTTAAACAGTGTCATACAACTTGGCATCTATTACCACTTGAATTAAGTGGTGATTTATTCATTTAGATAAAGTATATT
>JASPKP010008347.1:10000-11680 GCA_030674155.1 Stramonita haemastoma | reverse complement strand
ATTATTATTATTATTATTATTATTATTTTATTTTTTATATCATCATCTCATCTCATCAATATCATCATCATCATCATCATCATCATATCATTATTTATTATTATTATTATTATTATTATCATTATTATTATTATACTACTAACTATATTATATTCTCTCAAGTTCTTTTTTTATAAAGTTTATTTTGTTTGTATGAGCTGTAACAATGTTTAGCAAAATGTATTTTTGGGGGGTTTTTTGGTTGTTTATGCTTGTTTGTTGGCTTCTTTTTTTCTTGTTTGTCTATTTAAAAATGTTTTTTTTGGGGGGTGGGTTTTTTTGGTTGTTTCTTTTCTTCTTTTTTTTGCTTGTTTCCCCCCCCCCCCCCCCCCCCCCCCCCCCCCCCTAGATGATGGCTTGATGAAAAAAGAAAATTCATTGCTTTTTCAATGTACCATCTGGAAATAAATTTAGACTTTGACGAATTGGGATTATTCGTTGTTGTTGTTGTTGCTTTTGCTGTCGTTAATGTTGTTGTTGATAAATATGGTTCAGCTCCGCAAAGTGTTGAACTCTTCACCTGATGCATGATTCTATGAGCAATGCAAAATGAAAATTTAAAAGTAGGGTTAGTAGAGGGAGTGTGGAGAGAAAGAGATGGGGGAGAGAGGGATGGAGAGAGAGGAGAGTGGAAGAGAGAGAGCACAGAGAGGAGAGGAGAGAGAGAGAGGAGAGAGAGAGAGAGAGAGAGGAGAGAGAGAGAGAGAGAGAGAGAGGAGAGAGAAGAGAGAGAGAGAGAGAGAGAGAGAAAGAGAGAGAGACAGACAGACGACAGACAGGGAACAGAGAGAGAGAGAGAGGAGAGAGAGAGAGAGAGAGAGGAGAGAGAGAGAGAGGGAGAGAGAGAGAGAGAGAGAGAGAGAGGAAGAGAGAGAGAGAGAGAGGAGAGAGAAGAGGAGAGGAACAATGAACAATGAACAAATTTTATTTAAAGAGGGTAATGGCATAAGCAAACATGCTTTTTTACAACCAGCCCTCTGGGCCAAGAAAAAGAAGAAAAAAAGAAGAAAAAAAACAATGAATAAATTAAAAAAAAAAAAAAAAAAAAGGCATAGCAATAACGAACAAACTGCACATAAACATTATATGAGTGAAGACAAAGAAAATAATAATAATAATAATAATAATAATAATAATAATATAATAACAATAATAATAATAATAATAATAATAATATAATAATAATAATAATAACAACAACAACAACAACACAACAACAACAAACAACAACAACAATAATATATATATATATATCCATGACATCATCCAAATGCAAGAAACATTTTCTGCGCTTATATCTTTATCTTTTACAAAACAAGAGTACAAAATCACAAATCAGATTAGAAAATAGAGAAAGAAAAGATGATTGACTAGAGGAAGAGTAGAGTAGAGTAGAATAGAGTAAGTAAAGTAGAGTTGAGTAGAGTAGAGACAGAGAAGGGATAGACAGACAGAGAAGAGATAGAATATAAACAGGGGGCGGACAAAAGACAATTTCACAGGCAGACAGACAGACAGACAGACAGACAAGACGGACAGACAGACAGACAGCGAATGACAGACAGCAAAGAGAGAGACATATGAAAAACATGATTGAATGAAGTCATGGCAAACATCACTGACATTTTGTCTCACCAAGAA
>JASPKP010008347.1:0-2500 GCA_030674155.1 Stramonita haemastoma | reverse complement strand
CGGGGTCGCAATCACGAGGGATCACTTTGACCACCGGGCTATCCATCATGAATCACAAGCAAGCTATGTGCCCTGAAAATAAAATCATCGCCAAAGGCACTCCAACAAATGAAAAAAAAAAAATTTCCGGCATACTTGCGTATTTTCCCTCTTATGCAGTAGCTTTTCTACGATTTTCCCAGAAACAACTCTTTATAGTGGGGGTCTTTTGATGTGTTAAAATTATATTGTTGATCAGGGCTTGCTTGATTTTCTCATCGGAAAGACTAACACCCGGCCCCAATTAGGGTTCAGTGGATATAAATTTTTTGGGGGTTCACCAGCTCCTTGGTGCAGTGGTTTGGCTTGGATTACTGACTAGAAGGTCGCAGGATCCAACCAGAGTCATGCTCCATGATTTTTTTAATCTGGCCGGTTTTCCAAACCCAAATGAGTTTACTATGGTCAGTGGGAAAATGGGACCACACGTTGAGCTTCACCACTTTACCGATGCAAGCTTAGAGTGTTGCTCAATCTTTGCAGGTGTCGTATCTCTCGGGCTGGTTGACGCCAGGATATAATTATTATGAAGAAAACGCTTTGATTTGTTTTTTTTTGCAAGATATAGCCTAAATAAATTCCATTTATCATCATTATTATTCTTAAAACGTAGAGTCAGCCCTGCCAAAATCTCAAAGCAGATGCACTTTCACAGCACATCAAGACATCGTCCTCATTGTTTATTGAACATCATGCAATTAAAAACAAATGTTTCTGATGAGGCGCAGAAGAAGAAAATAAAAAAACCCCCTCCCCAAAAAACAACCAACAACAACAACAAAAATCCCCAAGGCTCGGGTTTCCATCGGGAAAAACGAAACCTGACCCCCACATTCTGAATGGATGTTTCAACGATTTTTTACCCTGTGGGGGCTGGCTCATTTTTTTTCATTTTGTTGTTATTTTGTTCTTCTTTCTTATTGCAGGGGTTTTCACGCAGTAACGGTAGGGTTTGTTGGTCTGTTTTTCCCAATGTCGTCACCAGTGAAATTTTTTTGTTGCTGCCCCCTTCAAACACCCGCCTTACTTTTTCTTCTTTTAGCTTCATCTTCTTCTTTTCCTCCCACCACCTCCCTCCTCCCGCATCCCCCTCCTTACCGTCACTTCCCACATCCATTTTTCGCCATTGCCTGTAATCTTCCTTCTTCTCCCCCCCCCCCCCCCCCCCTCTTCCAAGTGAGTAATGTTTCTTTTTTTCTTTAGCTTGGATTTTTTTTGTTCTTCTTCTTGTTCTTCTTCTTGTTCTTTTTTTATTCTTGTTCTTGATCTATTCTTGTTCTTCTTTTTTCTTCTTGTTCTTGTTTTTTGTTCTTCTTCCTTCTTCTTCTTGTTTGTTGTTGTTGTTGTTGTTGTTGTTGTTGTTGTTGTTGTTCTTCTTCTTCTTTTTTTTCTTCTTTTCTTCTTTTCTTCTTCTTCTTCTTCTTTTTCTTCTTCTTCGAAAAAATTTTTGGGTTTTTTTCTTTTTTTTCCCCCTTTTTTCTCTTCTCTTCTTTTCCTTTTTCCTTTTTCCCCTTTTTCCTCTTTTTCTTTCCCCTTTAAATTTTTTTCTTTTTCTTCTTCTTAATTTTTCTTCTTCTTCTTTTCTTCTTCTTCTTCTTCTTCTTTTCTTCTTCTTCTTTTTTTTCCCCTTCCCTTTTTCTTCTCCCCCTCTTTTCCCCTTTTCTTCTTTTTTCTTTTTCTTCTTCTTTTTTCTTTTTTCTTCTTCTTTTCCCCTTTTTTTTTCCCCTTTTCCCCTTTTTTTTTCTTCTTCGCCCCTTTTTTTTCGCAATTTTTCTTTTTTTTCCCAAAATTTTTTTTCCCCAATTTTTTTTTTCTTCTTCTTCTTCTTTTCCCCTTTTTTTCTTCTTCTCTTCTTCTTTTTCTTTTTTCTTCTTTCTTTTCGAAAATTTTTTTTTTTTTTTCGCAATTCTTTTTCTTCTTTTCCCCTTTTTTTCCCCCGCAATTTTCCCTTTTTCTTCTTTGCAATTTTTCTTTTCTTCTTGGGGAATTTTTTTTTCGCAATTCTCCCCTCCTCCTCCCCTTCCCTCCTCCTCCTCCTCCCCCTCCTCCTCCTCCCCCCCTCCTCCCCCTCCTCCCCTTTTCCCCCTCCCCCTCCTCAATGTCTTCTTCTTTTTCCCCTTTCCCATCTTTCTTTTTCCCCTTTTTTTCCCCTTTTTTCTTTACCCCTTTTTTTTCCTTTTCTTTTTTTGTTTCCCCAAGGGGAAAAGGGGGGAAAAACGTCAATGAATGCCAGTTTTTTGTATATTTTTATGAAAAAAAGAAATCGGTGGGGCCCCAAAAACCTTTAAAAAATGAAGCACGATTGTGCAGTGTTTGTTTTTCCTGTCACAGGGAAAAAGTGTGCGGTTTGTCTGCTTTGTACTTTTTAAAAAACAATGATTTTTTATCTTTCTTTGTATTTTTGGCCCCTTTTTTTCTGTCTGTCTGGTGTCTGTTTCTGTGTGTCTGTCTGCATCTCTCT
>JASPKP010008346.1:0-11680 GCA_030674155.1 Stramonita haemastoma | reverse complement strand
CCACCACCCCCATCAATATCATCTTTTTCCTCATCTTATCCCCCAAAAACCACAAATTCTCTCATCTTTTCTCATCTTTTTTTTTCTTCATCTCATATCTCATATCTTCATCTCTCACCCCCCCCCCCCCCCCCTTCCCCCTTAAGATATTCCCCGAGTTAAATGCAGTTGCCTGCTCCCCTGTTTTGGTGGCCCTTTCTTTTGGTGGGACAAGAGTAAAAGGGTGAGTCCTTCTTTGTAAGGCCCGGGATTTGTTGGTTAGACGCCTTTCCCAAAAGGTGGTGTGGTAAAGTTTGCGGGGAGAAAATTTTCCCCAAAAAATCCTGCGAGACCCCACCCCCCACCCTGGTTTTTGGGCCCTTTAAAATTTGTCCGCTTTTGTAAGAGTAGGCTTTGGTTGCTGTTTGTTTGTTTTTCATTTAAAATTTTTTCCCCTTAGGTGATATTAGACAATAAAAAAGGAATTAAAAAGTATCTAAAAACAACCAAAAAAATTCAAAAGAAAACTTAAAAGCTTTAAAAACCAGCCCGGAAAAAACTTTAGAATTAAAAATTTTTGGTTACGGTGAGTAAACCCAATTTTTCCTTTTTAGATTTACCAGACTTTTTTGATAATGATGTCAAGATAGGGCAATCAAAAAGAATAGTTAAAAGTAAAGAGTGAGAACAAGAAAAAACAAGTTTGGGAAAAATTGGTTTTCAGGGTTTAAAAACGCGTTTTTTTATATTTAAAATGTGTCTGGGAAGCCCCCAATCTGAATTTTTGTAGTAGAATTTATGCATAGTTCCCCTAATAGTGAAATGATTTTGAAAATGGGTTTTTTTATTGTATTTCTATTGTTCTCTCTTCGGGCCCCGTTTTCCTTTATTGCTATTTATTCCAAAACAAACCACAATGCGAAGGAAACCCGCAAAATTATTTCAATATTTGCACAATGACATGTTAAGTTTTATATCAAAAATAAATCTTTCTGATTTTGAGTGCCGGTCTTGTAAAAATATAAAAAAGATTTTGGGTAACGCAAAAAAAAATGTCAAGTTTTTCCCATGCCGTCAATAAAAAAACCAGAGCCCTAAAAATTGATATAAATTTTGTGTAAAGATAGAAAAAACCCTTTTTTAAATTTTTAAAATTGTGTTTAATTTGCCCTGTGTGCCCGGGGGGAACAGATGACAATATTTACAAACTGTACACCCGGGGATGGATGAAAAAAAAAACCGTGCTTTTTTATTTCCTGATAAAAAGAATAAATAGATAAAAAAATGCCCTGCACGCACACAACTGATCTATGTATAAAACACCAACAACCAAACACAACACCCCCAACACAACCCCACAACACACACACCCAAACCACAAAACACCACCCACCACCAAACACACGCACGAGCCACCACACACACACCACACACACACAACCCCCACACAACCAACCCCAAAACACACACCACAGTTTATTTGTTTTGTTGAGTGTAGGAAGGCAAGAGAGAAATACAAGACAAGAAAAAGAAATAAAGAAAAGAAAAAAAAAAAAACAACAAAACAAAAACGAAACAACAACCAGCAGAAAAAAAAACAACAACTGACCCGCGGAGGGTACAACCCCTTCTCCCCCCCCTGTCTCAAAACATCCCACCTTGTTTTCCCTGGAGTCTCCGTGTATCTGCACTCGCGGGAAACCCGTTGCTGTGGCCCGTTAGAACCCGGGGGGCTTCTCGTCAAGTCCCTTCCCCCGGAAAACCCCCCTCCCACGGGGCAGAAAAAGTTGCAAAACAATTCAAGCAGCCGGTCCAAACCTTGTTTGGGGGCCCCAAAATTTGTCCCCCCCCCCCATTTTAGGTCATGGTGGTGGTTGTTGCTGTCTTTCGAGTCGTGATAAAAAGGGGCCCGGTGTTGTCATCATTTTTTAGCGTCGTAAAAAAATCCCCGGCGATAAGGGGGTCCCGGCAAAAATTCTGAGATAAAAAAACGCATTTGATGGGAAAAAAAATATAGTTGCGGGAAGGAAAAAAAAAAAAAAGAATGGGTAGGCGCTGCATTGTGGCGACGCGTTTCCCCCAGGGGGGAGCAGCCTGAAAAATTTCACGCGAGAAAACTGCTGTGACATTTGGGGTAGGGGTTTTGCCACTTTCAGCCAATCAATATTTGGCCCAAGGGGGGTCCCCGATGCCTCGCTCCCCCACCCAGTTTTGTTTGGGGAACCCTTTAACTTTAAATTTTTCCTTAGGGCATTTTTTGCAGGTGGAAAAAATGAGAATTTTGCAAAGCCCCATGCCATGATTTCGTTCTCACACCCCTCAAAGTCCAAAAAAATCTAAATGGTGGCAAAAAAATGGTCCTGTCTATCTGTCCCTCAGTCAGAGTCAGTCAGTCGTCGTAGTAGTCAGTCAGTCGTCTCACTCGTCTGTTTAGTCAGTGTCGTCGTCTGTCGTCGTCCGTCGTCGTTCAGTCAGGGTCTATTTTGTATCTTTAGTATTATCTATGTATTATTTTATTTTCTATTATTATCGGTTGTTGTCTGTCTGTCTTTTTGTCTGTTGTCGGGTTTTCCGTCCGTCCGTCGTCCGCCGCCCCCCATCCTCCCTTTCCCTCCCTCATCCCCTCCATATCCCTCCTCCCTTTTCCACCATCCTCCTCCATCAACCTCCCTCCCTTCCCTTTCTTCTCTCTCTTTTTCTCTCTTTTCCTTCCCCTCTCTCTTCTCTCTCTTCTCTCTCTCCCTCCTCTTCTTCTTTCAGTCTGTCTGCCCGTTGTTTTGAAAAAATCGCCCCCCCCCCCCCCCTTTTCCCCCCCCCGCCCCCCCCCTTTCTTTCCCTCCCCCACGTTCCCCCACCCTTCTACATTTCTCCCCCGGTATTGTGTCCTTTCCCAAAAACCCTTACAGTGGACCTCAGCGGTTCCCCCCCCTCCCTCCCCTGCCTCCTTGTTTTGGCCCCCCAGTCCAGCCCCAGTTTTGGGGGAAAGGGGGCGGTTTTTTCCCGCAGCTGGCGCGAAGTGGCCGGAAATGGTCGGTGAAAATGTCCGTTTTTTTTTTTTTTTTTCCTGGGGGCTGTAGGCCCCCGGCGTAGGCTGGGCAAAGGGTCGGGGCCCATGGCCCCCAGTTTTTTTAACGGTCGGCCTTTTCTCCTCCTTCTTTTTTTAGTTCGGGGGCCTGGCTTCGGGTTTTTCTAAGGGTTTCATTTCCTTTTCCTCCTTTTTTAGATGTGGATTGGTTTTCATTTTTTCTAACGGCCCAGTCCTTTCCTCCTTCTTTTATCAGTTCGTGGATTGGTTTTCAGTTTTCTAACAGTCAGCCCTCCCCCTTCCCCTTTTTTTTCAGATCGGGGCCCCTGGCTTCATTTTAAAAACGGTCAGTCCTTCTCCTTCTTTTTCCAGTTCGTGGCCTGGCTTTATTTTTCCTAACGGTCAGTCCTTCTCCTTCTTTTTTCAGATCGTGGCCGGGGCCTTTCATTTTCCCAAACCCGGCCCTTTTCTCCTCCTTCTCCTCCTTTTTTTTTTTTTCAGATCGGGGCCCATGGCCCCCTTTTTCCAAACGGTCAGTCCCCCTCCTTTCCCCCTTTCTTTCCTTTTCTCCTTCTTTTTCCAGATGGGGCCCAAACTTCAAACCCCGCCACTTTGTCCTCTGTCCCCCAAAACCCCCCGGGAAAAGAGTGAGGCAAGGAGAAAACAAACGGGTTTGTGGAAAGGGAAAAATTCGATCCTGCTTTAAAAAACTCAGCCACGGACTGGACCCCGGGTGAGAGATTCTCCCCGGTTGGCTCTCTCCGTTTTTCTGTCCGCGTCTTTTGCAAATGGCCCCCGGGAGATTGCCCTTCCCCCACTGCTTTAAAAGCGCCCCTGGAAACTTTTAAAAACCCATTGGGATTTTTCCCCCTTGATGATTCCCCCAAAGGGGGGAAAAGGGTTTTGACGGTACTCCCATTTGAGGCTGAAGATAGGCTGGTTCTGCAGGGGTGTGGCTTTTCGTGCGGGTCTGGGTTTTCTGTAATTTCGGAAAAAGCCCGGTGGCCTGAGGAGTTCTTTGTTAGAAAAAAAAGGTAACTGTGTCCAGAGTAGGATAAAAGGGGGGGGGTTGTCATCGCCAATTGTTTTTCCCCCCGACTAAAAGTTTTTAAATGATTAAAAAAAACACACGAAATTATTTACGCACTTTTCACTTTCAGACATACTCCACGAACTATTATAACACACTTGCCCACACACACACACAAGCACACCACCATATACCACAGAAACCGACACGCAACGAAACCGCCAACGACACGACAGAAACCAAACACACACACACACAACACACCCCACACAAAAACATCTGGCCAGTTAAATCTGTTCGTTTTTAGTAAGTGTGGGCCCCATGTTTTGTCGGTGGGAACAGATGAATTTAAAAACCCGATACACACGGGGACGGATGAAAAAAAGCATTGTTTGTTTATTCCATAATCCTCGATATAAAAAAAATAAAAAAAAGAAAAAAATAAATAAAAAAAACACACAAACACCACCCGTACTACAACCACTACACACCACACATACAAAAAACCACACTTTTTTTACACACACTACAACACCACACACACACACACACAAACAAAAACACCCCCCAATGACCCCCCCCCCCCCGCCCCCAAACGCCCCCCCAGTTACCCCCCCTACAACAACAAAATACACCACCACCACCACAACCAAACCCACCACAACACACACACACACACAACACACCACGCACAGCACACACACGAAACCCGCACACGCAACCAAGGTCCCCCCCACCCACATCCTATAACTTGCGGCAACCCAGCCCCCGACTGTTAGCCAGTCCACCCTCAACAAAATCCATCAAAAGTGGCAAAAAATAAATGGAGCAGGCTTGTTAGCCCTGAGAAGAATATATATTTTTATTTTTGTACCTTTATGTCACAGCGATTTTTTGCCTAAATTTTTGGGCTGCTCTCCCGGGGAGAGTGCGTGCCAAAAGTGCTGGCCTACCCTTTTTTTTTTTTCCTGTATGAACTGTATTTTTTCCCCTAGAGGTGGCTTTTTTTTTTTTTTTTTTTTTTTTTTTTTTTAAAAATTTTGTCGGGTTCCCCCCCTTTTTGCCGTGGGTTCTTTTCGGCGCTAAAAGTGACGTTTTTAACAACGGGACCTCGGTTTTTTGTTATCCAAAAAAAAAACTGGGCCCCCAGCCCATCCTCGGGGTTTAAATGGATGGGGAAAAATTTTGGGGCCCCCAAAATGGGGTACAAACCACCGACTTCGCCGGGATTTTTTGCTTTTAGGAAAGGCGTTCCAAATGGCCCACCGTCAGTTTTGATTACCCATACATCAAAAGAGAAACAGTATGGCTTTCCGTTTTATTTAGCCCTGAGAAGAATAGATCATGATTATCCATCATAGAGACAAAAATTGATGGCTCGGCGTTGTTAGACCTGAAAATTTTAATTATGTTATCTAATAGAGACAAAAATTGATGGCATCGAGCGTTAGTTAGACTGAGAATATATTATGATTTCCATAATAGAGACAGAAATTGAGGGCATCAGAGCGTTAGTTAGTGAGAATATATTTGATTATCATAATAGGACAGAAATTGATGGCACAGAGCGTTAGTTGACCGGAATATATTATGTTATCCATAATAGAGACAGAATTGATGGCATCAGGCGTTGTTGATGAGAATATATTATGATTACCCTTTCATAGGCAGTTGTCCCCTAGAGCGTTAGTTAGACTGAAAATTTATTTGATTTCTATAGATAGAAAGAGATAGAACTTAATGGCGAGAGGTTTTTTAGCCTGAGAAAAAAAATTTTTTTTGGGGAGAACAGCCGATTTCACGCGAAAAAACTCCCTGTGAAAAAGGGGGGTATAAAAAAAAAAAAATTATCCTCTGGCAGACGGGAATTCATGGCAGCAAGGGGGTATTTAAACATGTAAAAACTATATCATGATATATACACGGGCCGCGGATTAAGGGCAGAATGCAACAGAAAAACCCTGAAAAATATCATGATTACCCATAATAGAGAAGAAAAAATGGAGCAGGGGTTAGTTGACCTGAGAAGAAAAATATATTGGGAGACCCAAATTTCTGAGAAAAATTGTGAGACAAAAAGTGGTTTATTTTTTAAAAAAAAAAAAAAAGATTACCCAGACATAGAAAGAAACAAAAATTGATGGAGGAGAGTTATTTAAAAACCTGAGAATATTTTATGATTATCTGATGGACGAATTTGATGGCGCAGGAGGTTTTTAGATGGCATTTATTATGAAATTATAAAGAAGAGAAAGAATTTTTATGGCAGCAGAGTGTTATTTTGATGAGTTTTTATGTTATCTATAATAAAAAGAGAAAAAATTATGGGCAGAGTGTTATTTAGACCTGAGCAATATTATGTTATCTATAAATAGAAGAGAAAGAATTATGGCCAGAGTGTTGTTAGCTGAGTAATTCGATTATTTGAAAGAAAGAGAAGGTTGTGGCAGCGAGTGTTGTCGGGCCAAGTAAAGTAAGTCAAAACCTTTAATACCCCTGAAGGGCAATTACAAATGACAGGCTTTTGATAAAATTTCGATAAAAATCATCCCAAAATCTGAGAATATATTCGTTATCCAAAATAGAGACAAAAATTTGATGGCAGCGAGCGTTCTTTAGTGAGGGAATAATATTTGGGGCAGCCCGTTTCCGCAGAGAAATCTGCGTGACATAAAGGGTATATTTTTAAAAAAAATGTTATATAATAGAAAGAAACAGAAATGAGCGGCGTTTGTTAAACTGAGTTTTTTTATTTGTTTATCCAGAGATAGAAAGAGCCCAAGAATTAAGGGGCGAGGCGTTAGTTGCCCTGGGGGAATTTTTCGGGGGAAAAAGACCCCGAATTGCACGGAGGAAATCTGCTGTGACATAAGGGGGTATATTTTTTTAAAAAAAAAGATTGATAATAGAAAAAGGACAGAAATTCTGGCAGTGAGCTGTTAGCCTGAAATATATTATGATTATTATAGATAGAAAAGGACAGGGGACGCGCGGGTTAGTTAGACTGAGAATTATTAGATTATTTATAGATAAAAGAGAAGAGATAGCGGAGCGTTACTTAGACTTGAGAATATATTATGATTATCCATACATCGAAGATAACAGGAACAGGATTAATGGCAGAATGGCAAACAGTTAAAACCTTGAGAATGTATCTTGATTATCACAAGAGGAGGAGGAAGACACAGGATGCTCTCATAACCCCGGGGTTGTTGCTTCTGTGGCTGTTTGTGGTGTCGCACTGCCACTGTGACATTTGTGAGTGGGCTGTTTGCTTGGTGGCAGTCTGGCAGATGGGGGCGAAGTGGCACCTACACCCGCTGCCATACATACTGCGGCACAGACACAGTTACAGGACATAGACAGACTCAGAGACACCAGACAGACCACAGGACAGGACAGAAAAGAACACATACATACATACGTACCTTACATTCATACACATACACACATTGAATACTTCACATTCTCACATAAATACATACATACATACATACATACTTACATACATACATACATACATACATACATACATACATACTACATAATACATACATAACATACATTACACACACTATAACATTCATACATTCATACATACTGACATACATACATTACATACATTACTTACATACGATACATTAACACACATAGACACAGACCACAGACAGACACACACAACACACATTTAGGACACACACCACATACTCACACACACACAACACACACACACACAAACACACACACACACACAACACGCACACACACACACACGTGCGGCACACGCACGCACGCACGCACACACAAACACACACACAAACACAACACACACTCGCACACACGCAACTACACGCACCACACCACACAATTGATGAATAAATAGCAAATCATATTGCTTACTCAATCTACATCTGGGAATGAAATTTTGACTTGACTTGACTGATTAGACAGGCAAGCAGACACACGAACGAACTGAACAGACAGATAGACAGTCAGGTAAGCAGACACACGAACGAACAAAACAGACAGACGGGCCCGGGTTAAGCAGGAACACAAAACAAAACAGACGGGACGGGATAAAAAGGGGACGGTAACCAGACCAAAAAAACAAAACAGACGGGACAGAAAGACGGGAAAAAAAGGTAAACAAACCCCACGGAACGAAAAAGACAAGAAAAAATTTAGAAGAAAAAGCAGACAAAACAAACCCGAAAAAAACAGACAGATGGGAACAGAAAAATTTAAAGCAGACAACCAAGAAACAAAAACAGACGAAAAAATAGACAGATAAGCAGACCCCCAAAAACCAAAACGAACAGACAGACGATAGACGGGACAGGTAAGAAAGAAAACAACGACCCCCCAAAAAAACAAGGGAAAAAACAGACGGGTTAGACGGACGGGTTAAGCGGGAACCCGGCCCCGAACGAACAAAACAGACGGGACAGACGGGGTAAGCAGACCCACAGAACAAAGAAAAACAGTCAGGCAGACAAAAAAAACACAGACGGGACACTATCAGATAGAAAAAATGCATACGGGAACAATTATAGGAAAACACGGGAGGTTTCCCCAAAAAAATTTTTGTTTGAGGGGAGCATAACGAACGGGAACCGCGTAAAAAAATAAAACAACAGACAGACAGGACGGGCCCAGGCCCCAAAAACGGGACAGGAGAACAGACAGACAGACGAAAAGACAGACATAAAACAAAACAAAACCAAACACCACAAAACCACACAGGGGCCAAACCCCACCCAACACCAAAAAAAAAAACACAAAACCCACACAACCCCCACACACAAAACACACACACACACAAAAATTTTAAAAAAGTTAAATTTTTAAAAAAATGTTTTTTTTTTTGGGGTGGGGGCAGGATGAAAAAATTTGGGTTTTAAAAATTAAATTTCCTTTTACCCCCAATAAATATCGTTTTGCCCTTGGACTTGCTTGATTTGGGATTTGGGACTTGACACAAAACACCACACCCCTCCCCCGGGCACCCCCACCACAAACCCCACCCCACACACACCCCAAAAACAAAACACACACACCCCACCCCCCAACACACAAAACAAAACCCCCCCTCAACACACCACAACCCCCAAAAAAAATTCACACAAAAATGTGCCTGCACTGAAAAAAACATAGGCACAGGCGTTCGCAAACAAAACCCCCCAAACCCACTACGTAGGCGTGCCCCCCACCCCTAAACCCCCTAAATCCCCCGTGGCCGCACAACAAAACCCACACACACCCAAATAAAACACAAAACCACACCAACACACACTCCAAAACCACCCCGTGCATGCATGCAAACCCCAACCCGGGAAAAAACACACAAGTGCGCATGTAAAACAAACGTGCGAAAAACGGACAAATATTTACAGAGACGGTCGGGGTTGGGCGCGCGAAACCCCACAAACACACAAAAACCAAAAAACACACACACCCCCCTCCAAAACCCCCCAAACCACACCAAAAACACAAACACACACACCCACAAAAAGTTGGGTCGGCACCCCACCACACACACAAAACACACAAAAACACACCAGACGGCCCCGCCCCGCGCGCGCGTGCGGCGCCGAGCGCCCGCGCGTACACACACATACACAATGGGGCCCGGCACACACCCAAAAAAGGCACGGGCACACACAAAACAAACAAAAACCACCCCACCAAAAACACACACACACACACACACACACAAAAACCCCCACACACACCCCCCCAAACCCACACCCACACAAAAAAAAACCACCATCAAAAACCCCCCCAAACCCCACACACACCTTAAAAAATCCCCCCCCTCTCTCCTTCCCCCCCTTTTTTTGAATCTTTTTTTTTTCCCCCCACCGGGCAAAAAGGGCTAGGCAAAAATTTCCACCATGACGTCAAAAACACAGTTTTGGATGTGACTCAAACTTTCTGCGGGGGGGCCACACTTGTTTGACGACAGAAAGCGGGGGGTTCGATAAACGGGTACAAAAAGAAATTTCTTTTTTTGGGGTTGGGTTTAGAACCCAGTTTTGTTGCAATGTCCTGCGACGGGAGGCATTGTTTTTTTTTTTCCCCCCTTAAACTTTTTATTTTCCCCCCCATATAGACCCTCTCTCCCCCCCTCTCCCCCCCTCCCCCTCCCCCTCTCCCCCCTCTCTCCCCCCCCCCTTCCTTTTTCCCCCTTCTCCTTCCTCCCCTCCCCCTCTCTCTCGCTCCCCCCTCTCCCCCTCTCCCCCCCTTCTCCCCCTCTCTCTTGTAATATTTTAAATTAAGGGTTTTTATTTTATTTACCCCCTAATTTTTTTTTTTTTTTGGTTTAAAATATTAAAAATTTTAAAATTTATTTTTAATTAAAAAAATTTTTTTTCCTTGCGCAAAAACCGTTTTTAAAAAACCCCGTTTTCTCCCTTTTTCGGAAAAGGCGGGGCCATCGTGTGCCGGTGGGGAAGGAAATGACAAAATTTTTTTTAAAAAAAAAAAAAAACCCAGCATGCGGGACGGATGTTGTGTTTAGAAAAAAAAAAAAAACCAGGGGAAAAAAAATCGGGGTTGGGAGTACCCAGGGCGGCTGGGGGCTTTTTTTATTGGAAAACGTTCTGGTGGCTCCCTGCGCCCGGTATGGAACCATTGTTTTCGGTTTATTCCCTTTTTCCAATTTGGATACTTTCCAGTGGGGGTGGGGGGGGGGGGGGGGGGGGGGGGGGGGCCCTGCTGCATGGGAAACTTTTTTGCACTCCATACTTTACTTACCCCAAGGCCTTGCGCTTTTAGAGCCTAGGGGCTAACCCCTCCATAGTCTCTGAGACTGGGGGGGTTGCCTACTACTCCCTATATTTTTTAAAATTTCATTTTAAATGCCCAAAGCAGATTTTTTTCTGCGTAAAAAATTCGGGCTGCTTCCCCCCCGGGGGAGAGTGCCGTCCCCAACAAGAGCAGCGCCAAACCCCCAATTTTTTTTTTTTCCCCTTTTTTTTTTTTTTGTCTGCAGCTGTATTTTTTCCCTATCAGAGGGGGTTTTTTTTCCCCTTTTACAGAAATTTTGCCAGGGGGACCCCCCCCCCCTTGGTTGCCGTGGGTTTTTTTTTCCCCTGCGCAAAAATAAAGATTTTGTAAAAAACCACGGGACTTTGGGGTTTACCCGCCCATCCGAAAGATTTAACCCACCCAGACAACCACTCAGGGGAAAATGGGGGAAAAATTTTTGGGCCCCCAAACGGGGTACGAAACCCCCCCAACTCTTCCGCCCCCGGATTTTTCCCCGCTTTCTAGCCCGGGCCCCCCTTTCCCTGTAGACCACCAATCCCTAGTTTCCCCCTAGGTTTCCCAAAACTTTTGGGTGACATATTTGGAAATTGGGGGGGCCACCCTTTTTTTTTTTTTAAGGGAAAGGTAGCCCCCTTTCCCCGATTTTTTTTTTCCCCCCGGGGATCGTTTTTAAAAAAAAAACCATGGGGGAACCAATGTGTTGTTTTGTGTGTCCCGCACTGTGCCCCCGCGGGGTGTTTGGTGAAAAATGTGTGTATTGTGTGTATTTTGTTTTGTTTTGGTGTGTGAAAAAAATGTGGGGTGTTGTGTGTTTAGGGGTTTTGCTTTGGGGTTTTTGGGGGAAAAATGGTGTGTGTTTGTTTAAATGTGTGTGT
>JASPKP010008345.1:0-11682 GCA_030674155.1 Stramonita haemastoma | reverse complement strand
CTCAACATGCTGGCCCCTAGAGAAGCGGAGGTCCTAGACCACCTCGCTCCCCTACAGGTTTATGGGGACACCAAACAAGCAAAACCAAAACCCACCAAGTTCAAAACAAAACTCCTGACATTTTCACAGTTTGGAGCCATCATTCAATGATTTTGTATTGCTTCATCCATGAGTTAAAGTGGTAGGGGCACATCACACGAACATCTGACTACAGGGAACGGTACAAGGAAGGAGACGAAGAAGCAGAGAAAACGATGGGAAGACAACATCAGAGGATGATAGGTAGAGAGAGGGAGGGGGGTTAGAGTAGGAAGGGGATACGAGATAGAAGGGGTATATAAGAGGGGTTATATTTATTTATTCACTTATTTATTTATTCTTTTTTTTTATATTGAGGATAATGGAAAAAGCACTCATGTGCTTTTTTTTTTTACATCCAGCCCCTGTGTATAATTATGCAGTTTTGTGAATCTTGTCATCTGTTCACCACCTACACACAATGCCCAACTCTCACAAAAAGAGGAACAGGATTTAACGTGTGCGCAGGACGTTCTGCGTGCGTTCGCACACGGGGCCTCGGTTTAAAGTCTCATCCGAAGGACTTTTGGGGGAGAGTGGAGTCAGCACTGATGTTAACTCCAGGGGGAAAATCCCCTCGAAAGGGAATCGAACCCGGGTCGTCAAATTGCGAGCGCAATGTTCTGACCACTAGGCTATCCCGTCCCCTATGTTGATATAGGGAGGAGGGGAACATGAGGGGGGATAGGGGGAGGAATGGGATAGGAGGGGGATAGGAGAGGAGGGGGTAGGGGAAGGGGGGTTAGGGGAGGAATGGGAGAGGTAGGGGGGAGTAGGGAGGAGGGGGATAGGGAGAAGGTGGAGACAGGAGATAGAGAAGGGGAGGAGGGGGGTGTGAAGGAAGGTAGGGGTGTATGCAGTTAGGGAAAGGTAGTTATCCTTGAATTTATCAGGACTTCAAATATAAAAATTACCCTTTTCCAAAAGTCTTGAATAACTGTACTGTTTACCATAATTCCCGGGGTGTACAGATCCATTGTTACCTATGCCAATATATATATATATATATATATATATATATATATATATATATATATATATATATATATATATAAAAAACTGGCCTGCTGTTGCTCTGCATGTCAGAGTGTCATCCTTGGCTGATGTGCTAAGGGTACTACTAGACTTCGAGGTGATGAACTCAAATTCAGAGCTGCAAAATGTTATCAAGCAAATCATTAATTTTCTCCTGAACAGGAATTCCACTAGTCAATCAACCTATCAATCAACCCATCAATCCATCTCTCTCTCTCTCTCTTCTCTCTCTCTCTCTCTCTCTCTCTCTCTCTCTCTCTTCTCTCTCTCTCTCTCTCTCTCTCTCTCTCTGCGTTCCCTTTTTTGGGTTGGATGCGTAGTGGTAGTGTCTGGTCTTCTTCATTGCTTGTAACTCTGCAGGAGGTCTGCCTGCTGGCTTCAGCCGATACACTCTGACTTCAGAGCAGCTCATTTATTGGTACAGTATGTACACAGGGTAGGTTCGTGTTTCCGCGACCCATCTAACACTGACATCAATTATAGGGTCTTTAATGTGCACCATTTGATCTTCTACATGTGCTTGGTGTACATGAAGGGAATTACGACGCTGGTAGATCTAAGTCTGCACTTAAAGTAGACCTGGCAGATCGTAAAAAAAAAAAAAAAAATCTCTACCCTTAATTCACCAGACGCTACTGCCGAGATTCGAAAAAACACTACTGTAGTCTGTTTGTCTGTCGTGTTCGACTATGACCTCCAAAACAGCAGAGGAGACAGCTGCTGTTTCGAAAATTGGGCAGAAATTTGATTTTAGTGGAGATGCCTTACCCACAGCACATCCCCACTCTCTCGACCAATAGGGCGTAAGGACAGTCAGCGTTGGAGATGTTCTCCAAAGGCCAACTAGCCCCCAGGGCTGCAGCACATAGGGACAGTACAAGTCAAGTCACCTAGTCAGAGTCATAGTCGATCACTAAAGACTAAGCCGTAAAGCGAGATTCCATGAGTGGAAAAGAGAGCCACTGAACATACAGCCTCTCACTTTGCTGCTGCCCCCAGCGTCAATGGTTTAACCAAGAACTGTGATAAAGCCAGGGCACTATCTAAATAGCGCAAGTTATACAACGGACAAAACCAGCAAAACCTTTTCTATGAAACGGTAAGAGCCGGCCTGTTTTAAACTGGTTGTGTGTCCCCTTTAACGCAATCTCTTTCAGAAGATGGGGGAATACCCATCACTCCTTTCTCCTCTTGAATAATGATGCACCTGTCGAGCTTCTGAACCACTTTGACATGCGCATGTACTCCTCCTGTGTGGTCTTGATAAATAACATCACACAAAATAACATTGTGACACAGGGAGAGAGATAGAAAGGGAAAGTGTGTGTGTTGTGTGTGTGTGTGTGTGTGTATGAGAGAGAGACAGAGACAGAAAGGGGGAGGGGAGATAGAGAGGGGGGGGGGGAGAGTGAGAGGGACAGACACAGGCGGACAGACAAACAGGCTGACTGACAGGCGGACGGGCCGACTGACAGACAGACAGACAGACAGACAGATAGACAGGTAGACTGACAGAGAAAGAAAGAAACTAAGAGAAAGACTGACAGAGAAAGATTGAGACAGAGAAAGAGAGAGGGGGGAAGGGGGAGAGAGAAAGGAAATGAAGAAGAGCAAGAGAAGACACAGAGAGAGACAGAGACAGAGACAGAGAGACAGACAGACAGACAGACACACACAGACAGACAGACAGAGACAGACAAAAAATTTAAAAAGACAAGAGAGAGCGAGGCTGGGATGGGTATAGGGTGTGTGCGCGCAACACACCTCTCTGGGGTGATAGAGGAAGGTGACGGTTTTCTGTGTGTGTGCGTGCATGCGTGCGAGCGAGCGTGCATGCATGCAAGCGTGTTGTGCCAGCATTATGTGTTTGCATGGCTGCGACTGTACCTGTATACTCGCATTCACGTGCGTGCATGTGCATGCGTGCGTGCGTTCAAATTCATTTAAGGTCTTTTCACAAGTTGTGTGTGTGTATGTGCGTGTGTGCGCGCGTGTGTGTGTGTGCGTATGTGTGTGAGGTGCTTCTGTCCCTTCACTTCAACCGTTGTGGAGAGGATTCTCAAGCCAGTGAAAAAGAACACACAGGTGCATGCGATTACGCACAGGCCACACGGCTGGGGTGCAGGTGGGGATGAGGTGGAGGGGGGATGTTGGGGGGGATCTGTTTGAGGATAACCCACCAGTGTTATATATAGTACCGACAAGAGCCGTTATATTACAGGCCAGGGATTTACTCCTCCTCCTCCCGACCTCCCCCACCGTCACCATCCCTAGTCAGCTGATAAGTGGCAGCTGTTCCCAATCTTGACAGGAACAAGGGCGGGCCGCTACAGAGCCAGCCAACCTATGTCTGTGTTTGTGTGGAAACCACAGGCCCGTGTTACGTCATCCAGTGTGTCTGGGGGACTTGTTTACATCCACCATCTTCCCTTCCCCTGCCTCACCCCCTTACCTCTTTATCCCGATTTATAGTTTATCTATTTTTAGTCGTTTCACTGCCCAACAGAACCGAACCCTCTACCACAAAGGCCTTATAATTTAGTACCCATGGACCAAATATCAAAGAGGCTGAAATAAAAACCCAAATCCAACAACATATAAGATTAAACGTGCCATTTCACTGACAAGCCTATTATATCAGAGTTGGTCAAAATGAAGAAAACGAAAGATTACCCAAATTCTCCACTAATGAATTCCTTTAAGCTACAGTCTAGAAAGCAGGGGACATGTTAGATCATTGGTCAGAGCACACCTTTTCTAGTCCCCAATTTGCTAAGGTGAAGCAGCTGCAGCATTAATTAAGAGTGGTTACCTCTCGGATGGGCGACCGTTTGTGCGCCTTGGCTTCAGGGACAGCCCCCCCCCCCCCCTTCCGCAACTGTAGAATGGGTACCTGCCTTCTTTATAAGGGTCAAGACAGGTAAAGCAGCAAGGGAGAGAGGAGATGAGCGCCACCCCAAAATGCTGGCCCCTAGAGAAGCTGAGGCCTCTGACACCTCAATCCTCTACGACCGTCCATGTTTGGGAATAAAAGGTAAAAGGTAAAGGTGTCCCATAACCTGTGTGGTCGTAGGGGAGCGAGGTGTCAGAGACCCCAGCTTCTCTAGGGGCCAGCATGTTGAAGGCGGCGCCCATCTCCTCTCCCTCGCTGCTTTACCTTCCCTGACCCTAAAGAGGGCAGGTAGCCATTTACAGCTGGGGGAACTGGGGGAACTGTACTGAAGCCACGGTGAGCTAACGGTCACCCATCCAATTGGTAACCACACGACGCTGCTTAACTTGACTAGGGGAAAGCGAGCGCTCTGACCACTGTTATGGGAATACCGTTACCAAAGTACTTAAACAGTGAGTGCAGCAATGTTCTGGAACAGAATGGGGGTGGATTTAGGCAGTGGTGCCAGTGAAATCTTGGGCATCATGCAGACTAACAATTCAAGGGGATCGGTGGTCTAGAGGTAACGTGCCTGCCTAGAAAGTCAAAAGTTTGGGTCGGAGTGTGCGGTGTTTCGAATCCCATTTGGGCCCAAAACTTCCCCCCCTCCCCCATCCGTTAGACCATAAGTGGTGGTCTAGGTGCTAGTCTTTCGGATGAGACGATAAACCGAGGTCCTGTGTGTTACACAGCATTATTTAGCACACGTAAAGAACCCACGGCAACAAGGAGGTTGTCTCTGGCAAAATTATGTAGAAAAAGCACTCTGATAAGGAAACAATTTTTTAATACAGTTGCAGACATAAAAAATTGTGTGGCTCTGCATTTGTGGCGACGCACTCTCCCGGGAAGAGCAGCCCGAATTTCATGCAGAGAAATCTACTGTGACATAAAGTGGTATATTTTTTAAAAAATATAAATAAAAAGTGTGCTAGGAAGCACCCAATGCTGCTCTACATGGAATGCGTGGAAATGGACTTTGTTAAAATGAAATGTCTGACAGATTTCTTTCACTTTAAGCATCACATAATATCAATATCACCGTATCCAAGGAAAGAATATTTTCAACAAAAAATATGTTAAAGTCTACAATCTTTTGATTTCTGGTTTCTAATTCCGCAACTCTGTTAGATGAACACTTTAGTTGTTACTGATTGGGGACTTTTTTGTTTGTTTGTTGTTGTTGTTGCTGCTGCTGTTGCTGTTGTTGTTATCTTTGTTGATTTGTGGTTGTTGTTTAGATGTTCTTTTCTTTACGACGATACATAGTTTTCCATTTTCTGTATAGCTACCTAACACCCCCCCCCCCCCCCCCCCCCTCACTCTCTCTCTCTCTCACACACATACACACACACTTCTCACCTCTCTCTCACTCCACACACACACACGCATACACACACACCTCACCTCTCTCTCTCTCTCTCTCTCTCTCTCTCTCTCTCACACACACACACACACACACACGCACACACACACACACACACACACACACACACACACACACACACACACACACACACACACACACTCACACTCACACAGGGGGGACAGATAGCCTAGTGGTCAGAACATTGCGCTGGCAATTTGACGACCCGGGTTCGAGTCCGGTCGGGGAGATTTTTCTCCTGGAGTTAACATCAGTGCTGATTCCACTCTCCCCAAAAGTCCTTCCGATGAGACTTTAAACCGAGGCCCCGTGTGCGATCGCACGCAGAACATCTTGCGCACACGTTAAATCCTGTTCCGCTTTTCGTAAGAGTAGGCCATCATGTGCCGGTGGGAACAGATGACATTTACAAAACTGCATACACACGGGGACTGGACGTAAAAAAGCACAAGAGTGCTTAGTCCATTATCCTCGATATAAAAGAAAAAGAATACACACACACACACACACACAACACACACACACACACACACACACACACACACACACACACACCTGCATACGCCTTGACTGACAAACAAATCACTTTAGATACTCTGTCCTCTACAGAAAAAAACGACAAAAACAAACCAAAACAAAAAAACTACCCATCCTGATTACCTATCCCCAAAACACACACTAGAACTATACTTATTAGCTGTGCTCTTTCTTACTGTCCTTCCTATGACTTCTACCATCCCAGGGCTATCGATGACCAGTGCACATGCCTAACGGCTACACTCCGGACAATAGCAGAGACAAGAGGAACACACTTCCTGTCGCCAGTGCACGAGCCCCGATGTGTGCGTGTGTTTTTCTTCTTCTCCTACTCCTCCTCCTCCTCCTCCTTCTTCTTCTTCTTCTTCTTCTTCTTCTTCTTCTTCTTCTTCGTCGTCGTCGTCGTCGTCGTCGACGTCGTCGTCGTCGTCGTCGTCGTCATCGTCGTCGTCGTCGTCGAACGCTTAGACAGTAAATACGGTTGTCTGTCATAGGAGAGAAAATGCCTTGCGCTCCCGTTAAATAGAGAATCGGTGGTAGTCTAGAGGTAAGCACCTGCCTAGAAAGCGAGAAGTGTGGGTTGGAAGTGTGCCGTAGTTTGATCCCCGTTTTGGGCCCGAAAGACGTTGGTGTCGGAGAGCATTATCTTTTTAAGTCTTCCTGAAAAAAAGCTTAAGAATGGACCAAGAAGGCTTCTAGGAAAGCTAAAAAGCCCAGCTACCGTGAACTAGCAGTCTGATTGGTATCAGTTGTCCAGATATAACGCACATACGCACCCCGTTTAGAAAGAGACAAGTGCGAGTTCTATTCCAGTTGGAACGTCAAAAAATGCCCCCCATTCACGAAACCTTGAGCGGTGGTCTGGGTGCTAGTTGATCTTTCAGGATGAGAGTCGAAAAACCCGAGTTCGCATGTATGCCCAACACCCAAACTTGTGGCGTCTCTCATTCTTTCACATCTGGACTATTGCAATTCTCTTTTGGATGGTCTGCCAGCATCATCCATCCACTCCCTTCAACGTATACAAAACTCCGCAGCTCGACTGGTCCTCAGAAAGAAAACAATCGAGCACATTACCCCTTTCTCACGATCTCTCCACTGGCTGCCATTGTGCCACAGAGAGTAAACTATAAGATCCAACCTTCTGTTACAAAATTTTTATGTCTCCTCAAAGCAGCACCTTCATACCAGGGTGAATGTCTTCACCTGTACACTCCTCGTTCCCTCCCTCTGCTGCAGATACCTTGTGCTTAGGAATACCTAGATTCAATCAATCCACAGTGGATTGGTGGTCTAGAGGTAATGCGCCTGCCTTGAAAGCGAAAAATCTGGGTTGGAAAGTGCGGTGGTTCGAATCACGTTTGAGCTTAAAATTTTCCCTCATGGGTGCCAATCTTTCGGCTGAGACGATAAACCGAGGTCCCGTGTGTTACACATTATCTATTGCTGGTAATAAAAAAAAAACACACGGCAACAAGAGGGTTGTCTATGGTGAAATTCTGTAGAAAAAAGCCACTTTGATAGGGAAACAAATACAGTTGCAGACAGGGAAAAATTTTAAGATAATGGGTGGCACTGCACTTGTGGCGAGGCGCTCTCCCTGGGCAGAGCAGCTTGAATTTCACGCAGAGAAATCTGCGATGACAAAAAGTGGTATAAAATAAAATAAATAATGTAATTTGGCCGTTGCTCTTTCTATATTTATTTTCTGGTCCATCGATCTGAAATGTTCACTGAAAGAGGAGACAGAAAAAATAGCCAACCGTACAAATTTTGAACGATTAGGCAAAGTGTGAAAAAGTTGCCAACCACGGAGATGAACCAACAAGGATGGCAAAATAATATGCAAACATTGCCAACTGTGCACACTATGACTAAGTGCACCTGACAAGGAAGACAGACTATAGACCCCTTTCATATTATCAGAGATTACAAGGGGTCGGCCACCTGACAACGTTTATCTGCAGGCTTTTTCCAGCCTAGCTGGGCTTCTTCACAGCAGTATAGTGGCTAGGCTCAGTCCCTTGCTATCCTGACCACTTGAGCAATGCCTTGTAGGCTACTTACTACCGCTGCTCACTCCCCCCTCCTCTCCCCCCCCCCCCCCCCCTAAGCCCAGCAGGAGCAGATGGCAACAGCAGCTACAGCCCCCTTTTTGTTTATCAAAAACTGGCCTTCATCTTTCCTAGTCCTGATAATAGAATAGGACTCCCATGGCTGGCTGGTGGCTACTGGCCAGGTGTAGAGTACCTGTAGCAAGATCTCAGGTGTTGCAGTCACTATAACGGCTCCTTCTTCTTTGATGTGTTTTTTTTTTAAAGCCAGAAATCACTGGTGTGTGTATGATCATCACTCTTATTATAAGTAGTATTAATGGATGCCTTACTTCCTTTTATGTATATTATTAAACACACATGCAGAAGATCCAAATATCCACGTGGATTTTAAAGGTCCTGTAATATATGCATGTCAGCATTCCGTGGGTTAGGGAAACATGAATATATCTAGCACACATCCCTGAAGTTGGAATGAAGCTACCTTCGTGGTAAGCAAACAGAAAACAAAACAAACAAACAAAACCTCCCGAAACCAAAACCGGTCTTAAACGCAAAACCCACTATGGGTCAACCTCTACTCGGAGCTCTAGCCGAGGAACAAAAGCGAGAGAAAAAACTTACTGCACTGAAAAATCTGTTTATTTTTCAACCACCTATAAAGAATTATGAACTTTTTATCTATCCGTGAAAGGAAAAATCACAAGAATTAATAGGAAAAGAGGAAGAAGAAGAAAAAAAGAAAAGAATAAATAAAAAGGGGGCGGTGGTGCAAGGAGAAGGGGGAGCTGTGGGTAGAGGAGGGGGGGGGGGTTGAGGGTGGAAAGAAGGGAGAGAACTGGTGGATCCTCCACCACCAGTGCTCTCCCCTTCCAGCTGCACACCTGCGGCCGGTCTCTCTCTCTCTCTCTCTCTCTCTCTCTCTCTCTCTCTCTCTCTCTCTCTCTCTCTCTCTCTCTTTCTCTCTCTCCTCTCTCTCTCTCTCTCTCTCTCTCTCTCTCTCTCTCTCTCTCTCTCTCTCTCTCTCTCTCTCTCTCTCTCTCTCCACTCGCTAATATCCTCAAGACATAATGATTCCAATAAACCGTTTTCCCCTCGTTCAAGGGAGACAAGTACCCTAAATGTCATGCACCTGTGTATGCTGAACTGAAGAAAGAAAAGAAAAAAAAAAGAACTCCTCCCTCAACCCCCTGCCTGCCCCTCACCGTCCCCCCAAAAAAAAAGAAAAAGGAAGAAAAAATGACAGAAGAAAAAAAAGGTCCCTTTTCTACATCTCCTCTCTCTCCCACCCTCATCCCCTTCAACCAGTTTTTTGGTGTTTTTTTTTTTATCTTACTCTTTTTTTTTCTGATCAAGTCTGGCTAAAGATATACCGATGATCTCTCTCTCTCTCTCTCTCTCTCTCTCTCTCTCTCTCTCTCTCTCTCTCTCTCTCTCTCTCTCTCTCTTTGCTTGTGTGTGTGTGTGTGTGTGTGTGTGTGTGTGTGTGTGTCTGTCTGTCTGTCTGTCTGTCTTTTAATCTGTCTGCCTGACTCTGTCTCTCATTCTGTCTCAGTCTGTCTGTCAGTCTCTCTATATGTCTGTCTCTGTCTCTGTCTCTATATTACACTCTCTCTCTTTCTCCCTCTCTCCCTCTTTCTCTCTCTCGTTCTGTCTGTCTGTCTGTCCGTCTGTCTGTGTCACACACACACACACACACACACACACACACACACACACACAACACACACACACACACACACACACACACACACACACAGGCCTGTGCACAGGCAGGCAGGCAGATGACAGTCAGGGGGACGGGATAGCCTAGTGGTCAGAACATTGCACTCGCAATTTGACGACCCTGGTTTGATTCCTGTTCGAGGGGATTTTCCCCCTGGAGTTAACATCAGTTCTGACTTCACTCTCCCCAAAAGCCCTTTGGAGGAGACTATAAACCGAGGTCCCGTGTGCGAACGCACGCAGAACATTTAGCGCAAATGTTAAATCCTGTTCCGCCTTTCGTAAGTACGCAATTAACGTGTTGGTGGGACAGATGACAAGATTTCCAAAACTGCAGACACGGGGACTTGATGTAAAAAAAACCCACATAAGTGCTAATTCCATTACCCTCGATTTAAAAGAATAAAATACACAATTTTTTTTAAAAAAAGATATTATTTTAAAAGTCTGAAAACATAATTAAGCACACAATCATAGACAGACGTTAGGGATATTTTGAAAGATCTCAGCCATTATTCAAATCAACAATATTGGTGGCAGCTCGTGTGTGTGTGTGTGTGTGTGTGTGTGTGTGCGTGTGTGTGTGTGTGTGTGTGTGTGTGGGGCGCGCGCGTGTGTGTGTGCGTGTGTGTTCGTATGTGTGTAAGAGAGACATAGAGAGAAACAGAGACATAGACAAAAAGACAGACAGACAGACCGAGTGGAGGAGGTGGGGGAGAGACAGAAAAGTGGAAAAAACGACACAAAACAAAAAGAGTGATAGAAAATTGGAATTTCTAGTTCATAAGGTGAAGATGCTATTAATTTGTAGTTCAAGAGCTCACGGCATGGGTAAGATGTAAAATTAATAGTCGATCATGGACGCTAGATTAATTCCAGATTTTTCATGAATGAAAGCAAAGTCATAGGTGCTATGTTAGAGACAAGAAAAATGAAGTTTTGTTGATATTTAATTCAACCCAGATCCTTTAGTGTCTCACAAACAGAAAAAACAAATTCACGCGGTTTAAAAGCTATACATAAACAGTCTTGCCTAAGTCTCCAATTAACTTCCCTGCCGGGATGAGTCTTTAAAGATTTTGGGGTGTTTTTTTTTTAGAAACAAAGGATCCAACATAGAGTTCTTTTGCCTATGGAGGAAGTTTGGAAACGGGTGGTCATTTGCATGAAGAGTGCAACAAAAAAGCATAATCATGGACACTAATGGACACTAGCGGCACTGTCATGGACACTAACGGCATAATCATGGACACTAACAGCATAATTATATGGATACCAACGGCATAATCATGGACACGAACGGCATAATTATATGGACACCAACGGCATAATCATGGACACTAACGGCATAATCATTCATGAGCACAATTTATTAGCACATGGACAGTTAGTTATGCCACCAGGTGTTTGTAGGATAGCGGATCCTTGGCAAAGAGCAAGAGGCTTTGAGGTATAGTGGTATGGGCCCCATCCATCGTTATTGATATATATATAATATATATAATATATATATAATATTATATATATATATATATATATATATATAATATATATATATATATATATGGCGAGGGAGACAGACACACAGACACACAGATAGATAGATAGTAGATAGATAGATAGATAGATAGATAGATAGATAGATAGATAGATAGATAGATAGATAGATTCCCTGGCTTACTTTCTCTTTCTTTTGGAATAATTCTACTGTTCGTGTTACTAATAGTCTACCCCCTTTCCCTTAAACACTGTCACTGATGCTTTTACTAATCTGCATGATATAGAGATCTATAACACACAACACACACACACACACACACACACACACACACACACACACACACACACACACACACACACACACACACACGAAAATGACATGTAAAAACAGATCATCATGACAGCGCTGCATAACTTTCTTTTGCGGTTCTTTT